>OY751313.1:48028917-48085104 GCA_963564615.1 Rhorus exstirpatorius
CGGACCCCTCAGAGCGTCCCTTCTGGTGCGGAATTTCGTGATAAACAAAAAACGTCGTACAAAAGTTTTTATGACTCCAGCGAATAGCTTACTTGAATAATTTATAAATTATTAATGTATCTCGTTAAATTAGTCAAACTTCGATGAACCCACCGTAAAACAGCATGAATCGTTGCACAGAGAGTTATTGTTGTTCGAATTTCGTGAATGCGCTCGCGTATTTTCATGAATCGCCGAGAAAGCCAGAGAGTGCACTTTCCTCTCCGTTCATATAGCCATTCGTAGTTTTGGAGAAAGAAAGAGAGAAAGAGAGGGATAGGGATGAGAGAGATGAATCGGACGTATGCGCGAATACGTTTTTTTTTTTTTTTTCTTTTCCCCACCAACTACAGATTTGGAACACGTCCAGGAAATTGAGTAGCTCTCTCTCTCTTGCTCGTTGAGACTTCGCTACCAGCGAGATCTGCAACCTGTAGATTATTTATCACCAACACACGCTCGCCGTAAACATGTTTACAATTCATACCTACCGTTTAGTTACCTACGATGAGGTGCAAGCTGAAATGGTTAAGGAGGTTCACCAGGTAGAGTGAAAATGCACAAAAAATTGTTAATTTTTTTTTTTTTTTTCAATATTCCGTACCTACACACTCTAAACGGCCTGAATTATTTCAGAATTTTCATCTGCATCGTACTTGAAGAATTAATATTTAAATTTTTCATCTTAACACATAAGTCCTTATGGCACTTTGTGTTCATGCTGTTATAACTGAATGAAAAATGTAGAGAAAACAATGAAAGAACGGTTTAATGATACATTAACGGTTGAATAAAACCCCGTGAAAAAAATTGGGCTGTTTCTGTATCTCGTTTAACATCATTACGCATTTTACGCTTGAAGCAAATGTTAAAACGCAACCTGCCCCGCACGCAGCGCACCCCAACATTTCTATAGTGAACCCCCTTAAGCCCTATGCGCAATGAAAAGGCACAAGGCGATAATAATCAACAATAAATATAAATATAAATATCAACAATAAATATAAACTCGCTATACATAGTGCGTAAAATCAACCCACAATTCCATTTCTTTTCTCAAATTTATGTTTCTCATATTCGCATTCTTACCTCATTCCGGAAACGGGGAGCGTGAGAATTTTTCGTTTCGTTCGTATTATTGAATTTTTGAAAATCGTGGAATTTCACATGGGGAGAGGGAACGCCGAGATTATATAAATTGAGCTATATACAGGCTATTGCACTTTCTTTAGTGACGCGATAATATTTTCGATCAAATCCGACGTGAATACGACACGTTATTGCCGCGTGCGTGTGCTTTGAAAGCTTTGAGGGATTTCAGAGGGAGCGAGGTCGTCGCTACCGCGGTGCGCACGTATGTGTATAGGCTGATGCAGAGAGAAATCTCCGTTTCATTCGACAATTAGGATAGAATTTTTTTTTTTTTTTTCAATATGTGTTTCGTTGTACTCAGAGAAACGAAAAAAAAAACACAAAGATAATTTCGATAGAACAAGATTTATTGCGATCGAATAACATTTATATCGGCAAGTCTGCTATGGATTTACCAAATTTATTCAATTTCAATGCATTAAATGAATCAAATACTCGACCCCCACCACCCATCAGGGGCGGCGTAAGGTTTTGTTTTCTCGTTTGCGTTTATGTATATATATGCTCGCGTAAAAGCTTAGATTTTGGATGAGTACGTTGTGTACTTGTGGCAATTGTTTGCAAAGTATACCATAGGGCATACAATGATTCGCAGAGACTCTTCTTATATGCATACAATACACGTATATGTGCTTGAAAAGGGTCTGATGGAGTCTCTCGGCGTCACAATTTTGTCAAGCAATGAACGACGATGTCGTCGGTACGAGAGGGATTGATGGCAAGTGCAGGGAAAGGCAAGAAGGAAATACGAGACTCGCAACACACACACACACACACACACACACACACACACACACCGGGGGAGGGCTTGATTTCCTGGATCTCCTCGAAGATTTATATACGAGTTTCTATTTGGGATCTCCGCCTTCTTCGTGTTTCTCTTTCTCTACGTATATAATACACATTTACTTTCCGAGTTTCAAGATGCAACTGCACTAACAATTTCACTTCTTCTCCTTGATAAACATGTGAGCGTATGTTTATATCGTTTTATATCGTCGCTGACTTTATTAGTTTAAGTTTTTAGCGCGAAGAATTTAAATTTGGCAAAAAACAAATTGAACACTCTCCGAGATGTAACAATAATAGAAATATGTATATAAAAAAAATCCTAGCGACGTGTGTGCTGCGTTGGCGGTCTACCGCACACACCACACACGTTAAAGCAGCGTCTATTACTTGCTTGTGCGTGATCGCTTAGCCGTCGCCGCGCTGGCAGGCGTATCGATCGGTTAGCGGGAGGCCACACTCTTCCTCAGGCTTTGATGCTCAGTACTTGACGTTTACTCTCGTACGAGGACCATGAAAACAGGAAAAATATGACTACCCGTATATGGCCACGAGTTTTCCACAGTTTCCCCGTGCCCTCGTGTGCGATTCAGTGAGGGAAGCCGCGGCTGAGCCCAAAACAGAGGGAGAAGCTGGCATAATAACCGAGCAGCTAATTACAGGCTCATACAAAGAGTCACGGTTTCTCGGTAATCGGCAAAAGGTTCGCATCGCACGATGATAGGTTGGTTTTTATTGAAGAAAAAATAGTTTACATCATCGTTGTAACGAACTGAATTGACTCCCGCGAAACATTAATATCCAGCCCCTCTGTGCTTTTATTATATTCTTCGTTGATCTCAATTTTATAATATCCAAGATTCATATCTTCGCTTTTATTATTATAATCCTCCTCCATCTCTGGCGATCGCGTCACTGTAAAGTCGTCGCTTTAAATCTGTAACGCGTGCGATAAATCAACGCGCGGTTATATACGCGTAAACAAAGTTTTATAGTAAAAATAAACTCGTGGGGGGGGATAACGGAGCGTGAGCCCACTGAGGGATATATATAAATATAATAAGAAACTACATGTCAACGACACGTATTCCATCGTGAATCTCGCGGCGAGAGAGCTTGGCTTGTCCTATTACACGAGAAGAAGCCACAAGAGCGTACAGGGCTGTAGCAATGAAGCGAGGAAGAGATGCGATCGCATAAAAGCGAAGCTGCAGCAGAAGCATTAGGGACGATGGACCCTTTGAAAAAACGAGAAAGAAAAAAAGAGAGAGAGAGAGAGAGAGAGAGAGAGAGAGATATTTTCTCTTGCACGTTCAACTCTTTGCTCTCTGCCACAGTGTCGAGTGCATTGCCAGTTCGAAGCTCGTTCACCTTGAGCTCTTGAGAGGACAGTGGAGCTCATTCGTTCAATCTACGCTTTTGCGAGACTCCATAACATTGTGCTTGTGCTATACATATCGTAATATATGTTTTCTTTTCTCTCGTACATGATGACGCGCGTGATTCTGTAGGTTTTGTTATATCACCGCGGTAATTTGAATTACCAAAGTTTGCGTAGGAGAGGGCTCAAATTTCCTCGTCGGCTTCGCAATGATTTAACCCAATTTCATAATTCACGGTGCTTTCACAAACGTGCTCGCGAATCTTTTATTGCTTCCATTGATTCAGGCTTCCTTGGCAGCATATTTTCATGCTCCTCAAACGCTGGCTTTACTCATTTTGAATCCTAGCAATTGTGATTTTTGCGTATCAAATCTAGAATGGACAAGCGTAGAAATTTAATGAATTGAGAATATCTTATTATGAATTTATATTCATAGTTTATTTAAAGAATGCGAAGAAATTATTGATTGGAATAAAAAATAAATGATAGATCAGAGGCGACTGAATTTTAGCAAATTTTGACGATTCATTTTTTATTCGGGATAAATTATGGAATAAATTTAAAAAAGTCGGAGCACACTGACTTGATCGGTAAGACTCATGGATGAAAATTGGACACTGGAATGATCAAAATTGAATATTTCATGCTCTACAGTCGACATTTCGGTAGGTTGTTCGGAGAACCACACAGGCGACCTTGTCAAACCTGGCTGGCAGTATAGTCATACAAAACTGACGTCTGATGCGCCATCTTTCTTCGCTGCCCTGCCGTCCCGCTCCAGCGAACTCGTAACCGATATCCTTAATTTCCATAATGAATATATATATATATATATATATATATATATATATATATATATATATATATATATTGTATATGTACAAGAAACGCAAAAAATAAAAATAATAAAAGTAGAGTAACTGAATAGATGGAAGTGCAGAAGTCATGAGAAATCAGAGATGAAGAAAAATGGCAATTAAAACGAGAGCACACAGCAGTGGAGCTTGCGATATATAGAGAGGCAGACCTCGGTTTAGGTATCGTCTTTCCAGCCGGTCTGAAAACGATACTCTCTCCCTCTTCCTCGTGTTTATGCCGGTTCTCTTTTATTCTTATTCTACTCTCTCTCTCTCTCTCTCTCTCTCTCTCTCTCTCTCTCTCTGCCTTGTTGAATTGCTCCAACTCTTCTTGAATTCGTGATCTCGGTTCTCTCCGCAACTCCGTACAGCCTCTCGTGCCTCTCTAACACCGGTGGCAAATACGTGCTTATTTTCGTCCACGCTTCGGGCATCGAGATTTTTCTCTCATCGAAATATCTCATCAGTGTATACCGTTCTTCATTTCATTCGCTCTCTCTCTCTCTCTCTCTCTCTCTCTCTCTCTCTCTCTTTTTCTTTGCGCTAGCCGATTGCGAATTTGGCCCCCAAGACGCAACTTTACATATGAAAATTCATCAAGAATAATTTTTCTATTAATATAACTATGAAATTTATGTATGGCTCGTACATATTCACGACTGAAAGTGAGTAAAAAATCACGATTTCATTATCGCGTAACATCTCACGACAGCCGATCTCACTCTCATTCTCTTACGTCACCGATGAATATACATATATAGGTCTCTTCTGTTTTTTTTTTGCATATGGTAAGTGTCGTCTCGACTGAAGCTTCTGTATCTAGAGACACACGAACGAGCACCCGACTATACATACACGTCTCCCATCTGCGCTCTATCTTTAAAGGGCCAGGTAGAGCGCGGATTTGGCGAGTATTTAAAATTAAATACGATACCAAGTGGCACGGATGACAGAATGCCGAAACAAGTGACGAGACACGAAAAAGAGACAAATAACACCGGCTGTTCCGAGAGACTTAACCTTTGAAGCTCGCATCACAATCTCACGCACGCTTCGTTGCGTCATATGTATTCCATCCGATCACTCGTATAATGCCACCACAAAGTGCCTATAAAGTTTGGGAAATTTCGTCGTATCGAAATTCTTGAGAATTATATCATGAGGAAATGTTTAATGGTGCAATCGTTTATTCTCAACACCTTATCCCGCGATAAACTTTCAACACACAATAAACCATTCACGCTTGTATTCTATTTGTAATGGGAATAATACCTTCGTTCATTTTTTTTCCCCCCACAATATCGCGATTTTGGTCGTTTGAAAATTTGCGAAAAAGTACGTCCGCACTGAAAAAAAAAGATTCACATAACATTTGATCAAATTCAAAATGACACACAATTAAAAAATTTTTTTTTTTGATGAATCCAAATAAATTTCATTTGGCTTGAAAAAAAAAAAAAAATATATTGGAGTTTTGAAAAAAAATTCGATCTTCTTCGTCATCACTGCTGTATTCGACTCATATAGCGAAAAGACGAAACGGAATTCATCTTTTTCGTTGCCGTCGTTTCGCTTATTATTTGCTATCCGCATGAGGGCGGAGACGTATATGGAGATATAACTGATCGTCAGCGATCACGTTTTGGCGGAGTTTCGGTACGATATCGGCTATATGGTGAGAGTGAAATGGGGGGAATATAGACTGTCGTCTGCTAGCTGATTGTTTGGCATATATATTCTATAAAATCAGGACATAATTCTTTCGAGCTCTCAATTTTTTACCGCATTCTATCATGGATATTGAATTTATGAAAAAAAAAATCTTGGCATGCCAGCGTTCATTATTTATTATATGAATGATGAACGCAAAACGTCTCGTCTATTCATCCAACGGTATACTATCAAATGTGCTATAACTACAAAACTGGCTACTGTAGCGACTTTAGTTGACTTCGTGTATACATAGTGCATATCGTATGCGTATGCATTTTTCAGATCGTGGATATCGCGTCGTTTCTCTCTCTCTCTCTCTCTCTCTCTCTTTATTTCTTTCTTTCTTTCGCGTGGGTGTGGACGAGTCAGCCGCATAAGAGTGATATCTTTCGTTTCGAGAGAAACGCATCGCCATCTGCAAGCAGCAACGGCAACAATCGTCGTCGCGTCGAGTGGCTACTCGTAAAGACGATGAGCAATTAGCGCGAATCTTTAGAACCGATTCCGTAATGATGTACACCACAAGGTGTACGTGTGTCGGCTACATGGCTATCAAAAGGGAGAAAGAGAAAAAGAGGGTGATATTATACGCGATTTTCGCGTATTATATCCAGAGTGCTATGAACTCTGGAATTCGCGCTTTACACTATATTTTGTCGTAGTATATACCCTCGTCCAAGTGCCATTAGTTCGCGCATCAGCATTGCTGCAATTGTTTCTTGAGAGATTCATACAACACTTATCTGTGCTTATACCTAATATATAATGAAAATATGAATGAGAATAAAAACAATAATTAAAGAAAAACGTAGTAATGAGAATAATGTGTTTGACCAAATTATATTCAAATAATAGGAATAACCATAATCCGATAAAATTTTACTATGGTTCAGTGGAATGATCAGCAGACGATGATAATCAACGAGAAATTAATTTTTTCCTCTGATGTTATCGATGCTGGGCGTTCGTGCAAAAAATGCGGAGCTGAAACCACACCACCAAAAGCTTTAAGCTGATCATGTGAAACACATTATATGAGTGCAAGAGAGATAAAATTAGCGGCGATTACGGTGAAGAGAGCTAAAAGAGAGCGAGAATGCGTGTTTGAATTACGTTAAAGGAAACGAGCTTAAGCAATATGATGCATGTAGGATAAAATAGCAATGCGAAAGTGAAGCCAGTGAGGAATATATTGCGCCGGGGTATAATTCTGGAGCGCACATATACCTGTTGGAATCGTCGAACAATGGTATAGTTCAGAATTGAGAGCGAGTGTGCATTTCCACGCTGACTGCGGATTCCCTTAATTTTCGAAGAGAGACATGGCGATAGGAAGGAAGAGAGAGAGAGAGAGAGAGAAAGTTCGATGACGTGGGTACGTTATCGACAGGGCTGTGTAGACGGTGATTGGAGTGAGTTTGAAGAGGAGGGAGTTTCACGCTCCATATATATGTATGTGTGTGTATATATATATATATATATTGCGAGGGTTCACAAATGATGGCAATGCGGGAGGGAAGCTCGTGCGAAGAGGTGGATATAGAATTGGCAGCAGCACGAAGCGAGGGGTCGGGTGAAATAGGAGGATAACAACGCCACGTTAATTATGCGTTAACAGCCTCCAATTAGAGACCACATCGAGTATATTTTCATCTCACTCGTTCCGGTTCTCTATATGTATAGCCGTCAATCTCTCCTATCATCTTCTGTCTATATTTTCTCATTTTCCATCGAATAAAAGTCTCTTTCTTTTGATAATGTGCATGAATGGATCGAATGTACATCGATAATTGGTAATATAATAACCGGAATATCCATCTCTCATTTTGGGCACGCCAGTTCTAGCTCTCTCTCTCTCTCTCTTTTATCAATAAAGTATCAAACACACGAGCGCATATGATGGATAGACACGAAGGTTGGAAAATTCGCGTGAGATTCCCGTAGCCCATGTCGAATATATGCAGAATTATGGCGAAGCAAAAACATTTTTTGTCTCCAGTCAATTCGGTCTTCTTTCACATGTGTATATGCACGCGGTATACACACAGAGCGTACATTCGGTGTATAACTATATCGAATTTTCACGTGAATATGTTCTCTCCGAAATGCCTGCGAGACGTGTAAGGAAAGTTTTCACGGATTACTCTCTCTCTCTCTCTCTCTCTTTCTCTTTCTCTTTCTCCATTTCTCGCGTTTGCAGCTTTTCTCGCTGAAAACTGGGTCAGCGAGAAGAGATGATGGATTTTCGCTGAATAGCAAAAGGGTAGGCGACCAGCAAAGGGATGAGGAGAGCAAGTGAATCTATGGAGTGAAATCTTTCGCGAGAATTCCCGAAGAATTTTTCTCACAGAGATGAAGCTACACAGAATGATATAGCTTATGTGCAGGGTATAATATTAGAAAATTTGCGATCTGTATGCATAAACTTCTGCGAAGCGTCGAAAATCCAGTCACCATGAGATATAAACTCTTGTCTTCGATCAAATTTCTCGATTTATCTCGGGGTGTTTTATACAACTCAGTAATTCTTTACCCCGGAATAATATACGATCTTGTATCGATCGATCGTCGAAGACGAAGCTAGAGTTGAGAATCTGGGATGAATAGGACGACGATGGACGTAGAGTGGGCGTAAGAACAGTGCCAAAGGGCAATTAATTTTAATTGCCGACAAATCTTCGAGGTCTAAAACAAAACCGTCTACCTTTCAACCCCTACTATCAAGCTATATGTATGTGCTTATGCTCCCTATATATAGAGGGTTGTATAGCCTTTAGCAAAGGTTCAGCCGGCGAGTTTCTCGCGCTTTGACCCTCATCCCCCTCCTTCCTCTCTCCCCCTTTGCGCTTTTCACCGAGAGGATGTTGATAAATGGAGGCGGACAGCGGGGAAAGCTTCGCCGCGACGAGAGCTGGTATAGGGATGATTCCCTGGCTACGGTAAGAGTATATATACACAAGGTATGGGGATTGGAAGAGGATGAGGAGGGAGAGGATAGAACGTGGATATCCCAGAGCGAACGAGCATCGGTATAAGGATTGATGGATAGATGGGGTTTCGCGCGGCAGTATATAGTTGTAGAGGGATGAGATTGTGTAGTGGGGTCACGCAAAGAGGCATCAAAGATAGTGATGCTGCGAGCCAGAGGCACACGAAAATCTCAAAGCAGTGAAAGCACCGCATACACACATGCACACAATCAATTGCCAACTATCGAAAAGCTGTAACCGACACGATTCAACATGTAACGCAATCAAATTTTACGCCCTTTTATTTGCTAGCAGTTGATATATATAGATAAGGAAAAACGGGGATGAGCATGAAACGAAAGACGCGAACGAGATGAAAAGAGAGTGCACGACGGTGAAGGAAGAGAGGGATTAATATCCTATTCGCATTTTCAAGCCATCTCGCTGTAAAGCACCCGTTCGACTTTCTGGCCAGAATGATTTTTCAAGAGAACGCTTATAGCGACCGTCTTTCGCTCCTCTCGTACTTTTTATCTGCTGCATCTCCCGCGGCGTCTTTTTATTTCATTTCTTCTCTTTCGTGCATTTTTTTTCCCTCGATGTATCTCTTTCTCGATCCATCAGTATAGCGGAGCTTCGGTAGATTTTTATGAAGGATTATCCCCGTTGCCCATTTCACTAACGCTTATTATATGTAGTTCATTTTCGTAATGTACGAAAATAAAAAGTTTCCTCTATGACGTAGGAAAATGCAAGATAAAATACAATATAAAAAACAATATAAAAAAAATTACGTGATATCATGTCTTTCGACGGATAATTTCGACAGAAATAATTTAAACTAAATTATGTCCTTTGTCCTGTTTGCAATGCTTTTTAATTCTGCAACAGCCGCGCACGATAAATAATGAAAGGAAATAAAATGTCCCAAGAATGATTTTTCATTGGATATAATACGATTTTTGTAACTGATTTCGTAAAACGCGTATGGGTTGTCGCAAAGAGTGAAATTTATTACGCGGGTTGCTACAAACGAGAGACACTGCAGAGAGCCCTTGGCTATTTCGCTGATCGTTTCTATACTTCATTCTTTTCTATATCACACGGCGCGAGAGAATTGTGGAAGTACAGGGGGTAGAGAGTGTGTTAGTGCGAGAGAGAGATAGAGAAACTAGAAACTGCTGGCTTTGCTATAGTATATGGGCTCTCTCGTCTGGCTCTGGTGGACACTCGTGAGTGCTGGTTGGTTTCCGGCTCGTGGTCGATAATTGAAGATCGAACGTTTCCAATCATCGGAGTACGCGACTGTGAGACATTCCTCGAATTTATTTTCCCTCATGCCTCCGTTCTTTTCATCTTCTTACTCGTATTCTTCTTTTTTCGGTCCAAGAGAGCTTTTCTCTTACTTTATTTCTCATCTTCACATCTCCCTCCTCTCCGGTATACTCGTCGATTTCTCGTTCACGCGAGAACCACCGGCGAGCGCGCGCGTAACAAATTGCAGAGGGGCGGCCCTGCTCCTCTCAGCGTTCGCGCTCGCGTATCCATCGACGCGAGAAGGATTTAGAAGCAAGAGAGAGAGAGAGATAGTTAGATAGATAGATAGATAGATAGATAGATAGAGAGAAAGAGAGAGAGAGAGAGAGAGAGAGAGAGAGAGTGAAAGACGTCGATTCGGCGTGGCTTCTTGGTGCTCATTCTATACTCTTCTCCGGAGAGGGTTCTCTGTTTCTCACACAGAGTCTGCGAAAATTGTTCACGACGACCGTCCTATCTTGTCGATGTGTATGTGTACGCAAGGGAAAGACGAGACGGTCAGAAAGAAGTATAAAAGAGAAAGGGTTCTCACGTGTGGGACACCTCTCCAATCACCTGGTTGACGTCCGGTAATCCCGGGTAATCTATGGCTCGTCCTAACCTTTAACAAAAAAGTTGAAGAGCAGGCCGAAATAAAGCAAAAAGTCTGGCAGCTTTCTAACGAAGCCTATATCGGGCAAGCACGTATGTATAGCCACAAAATGACAAGATCGTAACATATGCGAAAAACGTGTGCGAAGCACTCGATTGGTTGTTCGTATCCACTGACCCGACAAATTTGTCTTTTGATTGAAACAAGCACAGCCTCAATAGTGTCATTCACAAGCTTTTGATGAATTAAATCTATTAGGGGGGAAAATTTCGCACGCCTTTTGCATCAATTTGTGATTAATAAATCGTTCGATTGACATCACGAAAAATTGTATATGTCGCATTCCACGTCAACTCAGCCACCCCGTTTTTTTTATTGTCTCGAAAAAATTATTCAGTATGGGCATTTCAAAGGACAATATATCCATAACATTTTACCAAAATTTCATCCCCCCACTATTGTTGGTTCTCGAGATAATGATTAATGAAGTCTCAATTTTGTAAAAATCATAACTTCGTAACTACTGATCGAATTTAAACGATTAAAAAAAGAATCTTTTTAATTTTTTTTGCACTTTTCGAAAAAAAATATGTCATCATCGGATAAAAGCTCATTAGACAGTTTTCGGGGTAAATTAACAAAAAACAATTTTTTCCTCGTCACTGATGCCTTGTTCCATTTTGAAAAAATCCTGCGGAGTTGTGTATTGCCTCCCTCTATCAGAAAAAAAAATACTGAGTAGAATTCCGATTGGCCCTTTCGTGGAAAAAAAAAAAAATCGAAAAATTTTCCCGAAATCTGTCTAATGAACTTTTCTTCAATGACGGCATATTTTTTTTCAAAAAGGGTAATATATGATAGGCAGAGTGAACTAAATTTTAATTTTACGCCCAAAAATAAATTATCGCAGTATCGCAAGAGTTGAGAGCCTCTTTCTGATAAGCGCGATGTAATATAAATGCGACCCTCTTTTTGTAATCACCTTTTGGAGTGAGGAAGTGGTGTCTTCATTCCTCACGCAATCACGAACAGAATAGTCGAATAAGCCTGTATATGAACACGCCTTTGCAAAATGTGCCTAACCGTGCGAAACAAAAAGCAACCGGTACGCAATATAGGCGGTTAGTACCACGGGTATAAAATTTGCCACAATTGATCGCAGAGGTACACACGTGGTATAATTATGTAGTATTTGGCTACGAACCTCAGGAAGTCGTGCGTCACTTTGACACCCCGAAAGTTTTTATTATACACGCACATCGTAGAGCAGGAACATTATTTAGGATCTCGTTCTCCATTCGGTAATTTTGCATATACTATCGATGTATAGCTCTGCTGTATCGTGTAATTGTCGGACGACATGCTTTTACGTTGCAAAGCAGAAAACTACAAATTGAACAAGTCCTACAATAGCAGGAGAATTCATTTTTGTCTCGAAAACTTCTTTTTTTTTTTTACTGGCAATCTCGATGTTTTAACTACGAAAAAAATTAGTAATATGATGAAATGAAATTTTACGCGTCGTTTCCGCAAGAAACCGCGAGCTCAATGTCTATCGACATTGAATTTTCTTATTTAGTGTAAACAGCCAGGAGTTTTTGTCGACATGAATCGCATTATTTATAAGCAATAATGCTTTATTTATCGTAATATTTATAGCACGTGAATAATTCAGCAAACGCTATGCAATAATCAAGTTCGTGATAATGCTACCTTAATGTAGATTTTTAACCCTAATGTCTGCGTTTCGATGATATATATATATATATTGCCGCAAGCACAATAAAGGATTCGAGAGATTGGTGAGTGAAGGAAGAGGCACTCACGAGAGGGTGTATCCGTACAGCACGAAAGAGTTTTAACGCGATTATCGCGTCGACGCTAATTTCTCAGCTGGTGCTTATCACCTCCAGTCCCGCGATATGGTGGTGGGAACGGTGACGGGTGACCGGTCAGCGTGTGTGCAGGTCGAATTGCGAAAGATAGAGAAAGAGAGATAGAGAGAAAAAAATAAGGGAGGTTGCGTGGGGTGGTATTGGATGAAGGAAGAAGAGGGCCGAGAGTTGTCTCTTGGGGGTGCAGGATGAGGAGAGGAGGCGCGCACTCGACGAGTAATCGATACGGTGAGGAACGTTTCGCGTGCGCTCGATACTCCGTGGATAACACTGCTCATGTATAACGTGTATTATATCTTTACATATATATACGTAACGTGTGAATGCACACACGTAGTCTGAAATCCCCCTGTATTCACTGGCGTTATGTATAGAATACATGACGTGGACGACAACGTTGATGACTATATATACACTTTGTTTTGCTGGACACACTTTCTTGCCGCGCCGGGGCGTGTTAGACCAATTTCAATGTCTGAGCGGACAATAAAAAATTAAAGATATACCATTGAATAACAAAAAATATGAAATCTTTTTTTCAAGCGCACGCGGTTATCCATACGAATATATGTTGAGAGTTACATGAAGCTGACTGTAAAAAAACAGGGGGTCTCTTTCTCGTGCAGAATAAAATGATATTGAATGAAAAGTTAGCGGGACACTTTTTTATTTTTCAAAGATTTCACTTCGTAAGTAGCTCAATCGTTGCGCGTATTCGTTGGGTGTGGTCATGAAAATGCTAATTAAATCGTTTTGTGGTCAACCATATACCCGCAAAAAAAAAAATCCTAAAAACTAGTATCTCCGAGCAGTCGAGATATATAGGCGCAATCATCTGCTGCCGCTGACCGCGTATACGGTGGCAAGGGCGCATAGGGAGATGCCACGTTTTGATTCCCCGTGGGACAGGGTCAGTCGGACAAATATTTTAGTCAAATTTAATTCCAATGATATTTTATGGAGAATTGTTTGGTGGTGATTGTTAGTCCAATTGCAACGTTCAGTAGTCATTGAAAAAAAAAAAAACACATGTTTTCGATCCCTGGCTGAGGAGAAGTCTCGATGATCGCTTCTGAAATTTCAAATTTTTTTTCCTTGATTATCCTTGGCTGGGAATAGCCAGATCCCGCGGGGCGATCGAGTTTAGTTTACATATATATTGGAAGCGAGGCCTGGCGAAGACACCTGAAATTTCGAAATTCTTTTAATGCACTATTTTTGTATGGAAATATAGTCAGATCTCGGTGACGAGCGAGTATAGTGTACATATCTACGGAATACAGGACTGGGAAAATGAATTTTGAAAAAGAATAGATTTTTTTTTATCCCTGACTGAGAGAAGTCTTGAGTCCTGAAATTTCGAAATTATTTTGTCGCCGATTCGTGGTTGGGAATAGTCGGATTCGGTGGCGATCGAGTATATATATCGACGTAGGAAAAAAAAACACAGAAGCTATTTCAAATTTGCCTATTTTCACTATTCTCATCATACGGATTTCTATAATGTTTTGGAAACATTTATAAAGTCGAGTTGCGTATTCTATGGACTACGAACGGAGAATTCTGGGCTTTGCGCCAGCCATATTTGGAGTATTTCAAATATTTGTGCATTCTCTTTATCGTGTGTTCTTCGTGTTAATAATGCGTGAGGGTAATAAGATAGGGACGAGGGAATTGTATATAGAGAGATGAATAAGAAAAAGAGGAATAAGACCTACACACACACACACACACAAACACACACACTCATATATATATATATATATGTATATATATACGAGACTGGAGCTTTAAAAAGAGATAAGTAGAAGGACGATTGGCGAGAGAAATGAGCGAACTAGACTGGTTTTCTCTCCAGCAGTGAAGAAGAGACGACGACGTTGTCCCTTGCGGAGCGAGTTCCGTTTTCGTTCTTCACGTTTTCTCGCAAGCGGAAAACTCGTCGTAAAAGCCCGGAGGCTCTAATCCTCAGCTCGTCGTGATCTCTCCAGGCGCTCGCTGATAAAAAAAAAGCATCGTCCTTTCACGCACTCTTTCCTTTTCTTCTCTTCATTTTTTTTTTATTATTCTCGTTGCCGTCTTTCTGTTTTTTCTTTTTATTATATTTTTTTTCAAGTCATTTTTCGCTCTGCCAGACGCAACTGGCTCGGGGTTTTTATGTGATAGAAGAGAAAATACGTTGATCCCCATTGCCCCGTGAGAGTGGAATGACAGCGTATATTTTGTTAAAGAAAAACATGTCATTTGTATAGACGCATATAGAAGCTTATTCCAGCTGTAATTATTTTAAAACATGTATGGCGTACATGCAAAACTGAATACTTTTGTTAATTCGCAAAAATAATCATATTTTTCGCCGATTTAGTATATGCAACTCATTAATCAAGGAAAGACACGTATGTGGTATTGAAAAATAAATCACACTGTACTTCAGTGATGAGGAATGAATACCGTATTTATATTAAAAACCACATTCGAAGCTCGCATCGACGACGAAATAATTATACATAATTCTAGTGAGATCCGAATAGTAAATTTTTTCGAAGATGAAAAAAAAAAGTATTTAGTATACTTTTCCAATTCTAATGCTGCCCATCGGCGATTAGAATCAAAAAACAAAAGAAGAAACTTTGCTATCATTTTCTCGATTTTCTTTTTTTCACTTTTCTTCAGCCGCCATATTTCTCTCTCTCTCTCTCTCTCTATTTTTCGATCTCTTGCTCGTATCTCTTGCACCGGTGGTCAGGAGAAACGCGATTTCCGTCGGTCGATCGGTCTCCTCGTTGCTGTGCTTCGCCTCTGAACTCACTGCTCTTGCTGCTGGGAGCGATTATGTTCTTGCTGGCTTCGCAGAGACTCCGTCGGGCCAATCGTTATTGAGGTGGCCAGAAGGATGAGGAAGGGTGAAGCAAATCCCCGGAGTGCACCTCGGTTCTAAATCCATGAAAGTGAGAGAGAGAGAGAGAGAGAGAGAGAGAGAGAGAGAGAGAGAGAGAGAGAGAGAGAGAAAGAGAGAGAGAGAGGGAGAGAGAGAGAGAGAGAGAGAGAGAGAGAGAGAGAGAGAGAGAGAGATAGAGGGAGCGAGTGAGGCAGGGAGGGAGCGAGGAAGAGAGAAATGCGGAAGGGAATGAGCGAGGACATCAGAGTGTAGGAGAGCGAGAGACGGAGGCTGTTATGGTAGCTCGTTGAGGGGTGAGTTCCCATGGCCCTATCCTCTCACTGTATATACGCGGCTCTGCATATGTTAGAGAGCTGCTAGCGGTGATGGTCCAGTCAGCCGTCCACTCATCGGTCACACAGCGGCAGCTCGGCAAGTCCATAGAATAAGTACAACCATGTATACATATATCAGTGTTGGCAACCGTACGATAATTATCGTACATGTACGATAATTTCATACCAACGTACGATGTACGATAGCGATTCATTATCGTACGCAAATGTACGATAATATTCAAATATCCAGAATTTTTTTTTTCTGAACAAAATCAAAGTTCAGATATTATGTGTAGAACTTTCGAAAATTCGCGCTGGTGCGCGCGCGTATATAAAGTTCGATATAGGCATCTCCCCAACCTAGCCCAACTAGCCAATCGGAGACGTTAGTCCCTTCCATTAGTCGGTTGGTCCTCTTTGCGCTTGCGCCGCTTCGCCGGTCAGTTCTTAGCTCGGTGCTCGGTCTGCTGTACTAAAGCTAGAATGTACCCAAAAAAAGGTATAACTAAAAGTGGCGATAAGACGATTAGATACGAAACAGATGAGTTAAGTGATGAAAAAAGACGTAAGCGATTTCGTTACTCCAGAATCTTTATTGCTTTTTCAGCAATTCAATTTACCTCATGATTTTTTTAGAGTAAATATTGAATTATGGCCTGAAAACGCGAGTTATTTGAGTTGCTTAGATTTTTGAAAAAAATCTGAAAGTCGTTAATGACGTAGACGAACGTGGTGTCGCTTTGATAGAAGCATATAACGGTTCATTAACAAAAAACGCAGAGCAGCTACAATATTTATTGGGCATAGTGCAAAATCATCGACAGAAATACCCTAATTGCAACAAACAGACTCTTAAAAAAAGAAACGATGATTATTAAGCATTATAATGTAAAAAAAAACCTATTCTATCTTATTAAACCAAATTCGTTGACTAAAGCTTTTCGAAACACGATCAATGATGAACGTCGTTTCTTTTATATTTCTTGTTGTACGTGATTTTTTTTTGTATTCGAGAAATATTTTAAGAACAATTTCATGCAAGTATGTTAGAGCAGAACATTCTCTACAAAAAACCCCTAAAAAGTTTTTTCGTAAAGCGAAAAATTCGATTTTTACAGCCTTTTGAATTATTTTTTTTTTCTATCAATTCAATTTCAAACAGCGTTATTTCCACTATATTTATTCGCGTTATATTCCACTCGAACGGTTGTTCCGAGCTAATTTTTCGTAACAACTTTTTTTGTAGGGAATTCGATTCTCCGTAAGAATATGTTAATGACATCTTTGTGTGATTTTTTTCTGACGAGTTGCACTACCACATTCAGAAATCCCAATATTTTCCTGTGTTATTCTTATGGAAAATATTCAAATGCAATGCGCCGTTCGAAATAATTTTTTTTTGACCTCATGTTTTAGGATTCTTCTTTTTTTACCTTACTTCACCTTTTTTTGGTGGATGCAACCGAAAAAAAAAATTGTTTTTTTTCCGCACACCTTAATACAGTCGAATTTGGTTATAAGCAATCCTTCGGGGCTGTAGGGGAAAAAAAAAACGCCGAAGAGTCGTAAAATCTGGCTCCCCCACTACAGCGCATCAATGTAGCGTTCTTAATGTGTGTGAGTGCGTCGGTGAAATGCGCAATGCTCCTGGTTATAAGCAATTGGCTTGTGGTGGGGGACCGCGCTGAGCGGACTCGAAAAAAAATCGGAGGGGAAATTGCTTATAACCAGATTGCTTATAACCAAATTCGACTGTATATAATATATATAAATATATATAATGTTAAATATTATATATTTTGTCATATTTATATATGTATGGATAAAATGAATAATTGACTGATTAAATTTCGAGTCATTTAATTTTCGTAAAATTTTTGAATCGCACAAATTTTCGCGCCATCTACTACACGCGGTGCACCCGTGTGAAAATGAAAAAAATCGAAAAATTACGTGTCGGGTGCACTATAAGTTCACGATAATATTAATTTTATTATATTATTAATAACTAACGCTTTTTTATGTTATTTGAAAATGTACGATAATTTTTCGTCAGGTACGATAATTTTACGCCCCTGGTACGATCAGCGCCATCTTCCAGGTTGCCAACACTGACATATATATATAGACAGAGCTTTAACCGTAATACGCTTCTTGAATATATTTATATACATATACAATGCATAGGTCGTACCATGTAAAATGCGGCAAGGTCAATCGCGACTATTTTGAACAAATTCAAATTAAAAGAGAATCGCGATCGGTCTGACGGTTCTTTTCGGATAAAAACATCGAAAACTGCAAAATGCACAAATATTGGAGCATCCTTGAACCAAATTTTCAGTTTTCATATGAAAAGTATAAAACTTTTTTCAGAACAGGTCAATATGTTTTCTATCACCTGGAATTAAACGAGGTTTTTTTCAACATTGAGAAAATAACTATTTCATTACAGTCGATGGAAAAAAAAACCTTCAATAAAATCGATCTTTTACATTTGTCAAGGAATTGCCGATGCATAATGCCGTTGGTAGCCCTCGCGCTCCCGATAGATCGAATCGAATGACACGAGAGTTGCTTAAAAGCGTGGGTATCCGCCGTAATTTTCGGTTATATCAGCACACGCTACACACACACACACACACACACACACACTGGTTACGTATATATACATATATATACTTGGAAAATATCGTTCAGGATTCAGTATTTGGTACTCGAGTCACCGCGAGATGAACGACAGTGGATAAGAATAAGGCAGTGTGCATGTGTGTGTGTGTGTGGAGTTCTCCCGGGAGGGGCTTACCGGCAAAACCGGCAAAACGACAGAAGCTGACGAACGTCTACTGTGGATAGTAATCCGCATGAATAGGCACATATATATATATATATATGAGAGAGATAAGGAATGAGAGGATCGACGAGATGAGAAAAAACGAACGTAAGATGGTTATGTCCGGAGAACGAATAGAGAGGAAAGAGAGAGAGAGAGAGAGAGAGAGAGAGAGAGAGAGAGAGAGAGAGAGAGAGAGAGAGAGAGAGAGCTATACTTATATGGTTAACGAGTACAATAGGTCAGGCATTGCGGTTTTTTTGCTGACCGTACTCTCTGAAATAGCTCTTCTCTTTGTCTCATCCACCTCCGTATAGATATCCACCGACGACCGTTGACCGAAACAAAACGGCGTAACCCGCGCGATTTTACGCGTAAATCGATGTATGAGTTGCGCCCTTTCGTTTACGCCCGCGGTCAATATTCTAACTCTGAGTTCTCAGTTTCTCCTTCATCCCTTCCTTGTACCGTGCACCATATATCCCTTGAATCGGCACATTTGTCTCGGCCATGTGTGGCCAATCTCTCTATCTATCTCTCTCTCTCTCTCTCTATCTCTCTCCTCTATTCCTCTTTTCGTTTCACTCCGCAGCTCTCGTATACGGTTGCATCATTCTGAAATTGGTGAAAGTCCTCCGGCGAGATTGGGAAGTTATATCTAGACCAATATGGTGTAGAGATTAGTGGGTATAGCACAGTGAGAGTAGATTGCACCAAAGCGTTGGTATGTGCGGATCTTGCCGGCATGGGAGAGAGGACCAAATGCGTGAGCTTCACGCTGATAGATCGAATAGCTTTTATCTTCTCGCCAATTTCTTTCATCGTTTCGGGGTGTTATATCTTATTTGTCCTCGTTACGGAACGACTTGTCGGGACGACAGGTGAAAAAAGGAAACAAACGCTTGAATTCAGAGATATATTAGCGGAATTTGAATTTAAAAAAAGTTTGAGAATCATTTCTCAATTAAATAATTACACTAGAACCTCGAAAGAAGAGCTCTCGTTGTTAGAGCCATTTCTCGGAAACTGGGCACATAGTAATCCGTTTGCAGGGGCAATAGGGACCGTGCACGAAATATAGAGGCAGCACTACTGCCGAAGCTCACGCTCTCTGTTGTCAAAAAAAAATTCGTATAATTGCAATGAATAACTCAATAAACAATGGAAAAAGTAATTAAATATAATTTTCGGCCAGTGATTAACAACCGTGTTCAAGGCCAAAATGTTTTTAAAAGGTGAAAAGTTATTTAAAAATCAGGTCATGTTTTCAATGTTGCCGAGATAGAAGATTTAAATGGACAAGTCACCGTAACCTGTCAAGTGGTGTACCACAAACAAGCGTTTATCATTTCTCCATGCACAGAGCACCAAGCGTGCAGTCAGGAAAACCGTAAAACTTCACTGATGAATCGAATCCACGCTTCCGACGTGAGATTTTTGTACATCCTCGGATGCAACAAACTAATTTTGGGTCAGACATTAGTAAAATTATTAAACTTTATTTAATGAATAATTATTAAACCGCAAATGACGTGTAAAAGCTTAATAAATGCCGAAGATTAGTAAATGTTTTTATCACCAGGTGGCGAAAAAGTCTACACGCACGGTTCCTATATGGGGGCGAATGTCATACACAGCGGTGCCCTAACCCTAAAAGATCATGGTCCCACCTGACACCTCAAGTTACGCGTCATTAACGGCCCTGGTTTAAAGAGCCAGGGCAGGGATTATTTCACTCTCGATACAAAAGCCAGAGCCCCGAGTTGGCTCTTCTTTCTAGGTGCAATTGCTTATTATTGTGAACATAGTTTCGATCTAACAGAAAAATATTCTGTTATTTATTTTGATGATAATATCGTTCTTTTGCCTCTCCGTAGTCTATACGATGATCTCTTTTATCAAACTCTAAGTGTTATCCCTATCTAGCCTTCTTTTCCGCTCTTGAGAGACTCGAAAAGGACCACAGAGAGCACGGGAGTAACACGATATCCTCGAGACTCCGTTGTCGTCGTCGTTCGATAGGTCGTACCGGCTGGTACTCCGCGGAACGGTATCGATAAGCCCCTCTTGTGTTACTGGTACGGCGTACTCGGCGTTTCTCGTGCTCAGGCACACTCTTTTACCATTGAGTGACTTCTCTCTCTCTCTCTCTCTCTCTCTCTCTCTCTCTCTCTCTCTCTCTCTCTCTCTCTCTCTCTCTCTCTCTCTCTATCCTCGACTTCATCGTCTTGTGAGCATACAATATAAAGTTTCTCTACATGTGTATACCGAAAACCGATTTATTTTCTCTTGATGAATGTGCCTTCAATTCGAATTGAATCAATGTAATCAAGTAAGATCATAATGTGTATCGATCAATGAAATTGCGTTGAGTCCCCGAAAAAAAAAGTACATTTACATTTTTGGGCAGTGAGATTCAGAGATTCCAAGGGAGAAAGTGAGATTGCTTGGGAAAAGCGAAAAGTAAAATGAAAAAAGAGCAAACGATACAAATGAAAAGTCTCCGGTGGAGTCTGTGATGGCCCCGGCAGAAAGTATAAGTCGCAACCGTACTCTCGGACTCCCTTAAGCAAAACGTGATACGGCCGCAGGCTAACCTTCATTCTTCTGGCTCGGCTACACGTGCATTGGCAAAGCGCTATTTTTATTTTTTTATTTTCCCGTCCCGTGCTGTACTATCCGTACCGTACTGGAAGCCGTCGTCGTCGCCGCCGCCGCCGCGTGTTTCAGCCGTTTCCTCAGATTCTTCGCTGCTGGATGGGTTATACACGAGTTTCTCGAACCACAATAATTATGTACATTTTACGCGATTCTGCAGATATACACCATCGTTCACTTTTCGATTCTCTTTTCTCGTTCTTTCACACGCACGTTCTCACTTGCGGATACTTTTTTCCCTTATCTTGTGTATACGATGGGTATCCTGTCGTTGGCTCACATTTTCTGTCCCAGATTGGATCTCGCGCCTTAATCGTCTGTATAACATTGATCTCTCGAGTCTCGACGTTACGGTGGCAATGTTATACACCCTTTGCATTCGACGCTCGAACGTTTTTATCCATTACTATTATCTCAAAGTCTCTGTTCAAAAACGGTTTGTATTTTTTGGGTGGATTTGACCGTATATTTAAGATGCACACGAAGAGAAAAGTCCTAGAAAAATGACCGTGCTTGCCCCCCACTTTACAGTGGCAAACACGGTACATTTTCTAAGATTTTTCTCTCTGTGCAAGAAATGAGTAAAAACTTATTGAATGATGGAGATGTATACCCCCCCCCCCTCTATCCTCACCCTCTACCCCCCGCCCTCTACCTCTCTATCTTCTACCTCCCCCCCACTCACCATGCTCCCCGTACCCATGCGACAATCTCATGTAAAATCGTGTAATTTTTACTGTCGAAACCCAAACCCAAATAGCTCAGTCAACGATTGACGTCACCAAATATGTTTTAAACGATGGATTCCATACAGATGTAAATTATGACTTTTCCTAATATACTACGAGCAAAATATTCCGGCCCCTATATGTCGATCTCTTTTGTGTTGTTGAATATTCTCAATTCCAACGATGAGCTTTATACTGGAAGGTCCTGGGATCGACAAAAAAATGTGCCGTTTTCTCTATGTCACTCGTATCAGAGATTTATATTTAAAATATGTAAGAAGTCAAGCCAAAAAACCTGAACTATTTTTTTTCCCCTTTATTGTTCTCTTCCGCTTCAATTCGCCGAACTGTCATTTTTTTTTCTCGAGCCTTTATATGTATACGGGTGAAATTCAAACGTTGAAAATTCACAGCAGCTTCAAGAGCAGAGTTTTGCGAAAGTTCGAGCATTAACGAGACGGGAAAAAAATACTTTCGCTCTTCACTTCTTTTTTTTTTCCTCTCTCCTCTTCCTTCTCCCTTGCTTTTATCAGCAAGAAACACGGAAGGTTTGTGTTTCTTTCGCGATCACCAGTAGCTTTGTTAACCTGTGCTGGAAATACGTCTCGTGCGGCCGTATATATAGCGTCGACTCGCTCGGCAAAATCTGGAAAGATTCCAGGCGTTTCGACCACGAGAGAATCCAGCTTCCTCCGTAATTGCGTATGCAAATTTATGTCGGATGAGCGATGAGCTTGGTGAAATTTTTTTTTTTGGAGCTGTGCCGCTTCGAATTCCTCGTGACCCCCCCCCCCCCCCCTCTCTCCCCTCAACCTGTACATTTCTTAACGAATCGCACAGACAAAGAATGACGTCTCTCTCGAAACTTTGTGGAAAAATCAATTCAATCTGATCGAAGAATTCGAGGAGTTATCTCGAAGCGAATTTTCTATCAGGAGCCTGGTGAGACATTGTGCGAAATGAAATCCTAATCGCGAGTATCGGATTTCTGATTTAGATAGGATTAGATTTCTCGAACTTCCGATCTTCAATTTTAAGGAGGTACGACTAGTTCTTTGGAGTCAAAAAAAAGTCTAAATTCATTTTACCCACAGCTGTTCTGATTTATGTTTATTTGCATTGATTATTCATATTATCGATTATAATGTGAAAAATTTTGTGGTAAATGATTAATTTATTGCGCATGAACTAATAAAAACTGAAAAATTAGATTGTCAACGACTCGATAGTAGTCTCCATCATAATAATAATGACATGTCTACCACAAAAACGGACTAAAAAACATTTTTTTAAATCAGCCGAAAACCTATTAAAATAGACTTGAATTACCTCAGTGGAATTAATATGATCGGTAGAATGATAATTATACATATAATTGATACGTGATAAATAATAAAACTCCATAAATAACATGATGGAATTTGAAGTAAACACTTGGCAACGTCGCATTGGCGATGCTATAAGTTGGTATACGTGAGCAACGAAGATGACTCTATCTTCGTTGCTAATATCAAAACAAAGCTAGGTTATGTTTGCCGAAACCCATCAGCTGTTACTCGCGACGTTGCTAAGTCTGTGGGTGCTATTTGATCGTTCTGACCATTTACAACCGGAAATTCAAACTTTTTTATGATGTAGTGCCAGAACTACACGGTGAAGAGTAATTTTTCAATTTTTTACAATATCTATTATATCTAATCTATCAAGTTTCAGTTTTTCAACGGGTGTAGTTGGATACGTGAGCAGCAAAACCGTGATCACAGCACTTCCGGTTAACCGTCTCCATAAGACGACGTGCTTTAGTAACTCAAACTGCTCGACTTTGCAATTTTATTACGAATAAACTAAACGGTCAATATAGCTCAAATTTTGGCAATAGGCGCATAAAGTATTCGGCAAAAACATATAAAAATTTCAAGTCCGTCAGTTGGATTCTTCATACTAGTCGTACCTCCTTAACGAACGGAGGCGCAGATTTCACGCAGGGAAGAGCGTCGAATTTCGCGTTTGGCTAAAATGCATTCCTTTTTTTCTGCCCTGATGGAATTACGTCCATCTTTCGCAAGGAAATTCGTCGAAAGTGTTCGAAACGCATAACTTTCGAGTTATGCGTTTCGTACTTTATTATACTTCAAAATTACACCTTGATGCCTCTGGTATTTTGAAGATTCGAGTCTCCAAAATAACTGTTGAATTCACCTAACAGTCGATTGTGAGTGTGTGAGTGAACAACTGAACCGATTGAACATTATGGGAAATTGAGAAAAATTAAAATGTGAAAAGTGTTTCAAAAAACTCAAGTCTCCTCATTGTTTGTTTCACCACGCGATTGATTGCCATTGGAATGATCCAGTTTCTTTTTTACTCTGCCAAACTTTTTTTTTCACTATGCGTTGCGGTACTCTCTCTCTCTCTCTCTCTCTTTCCCGCTCTGTATTGTCCTACAGCGTGTTTATTCTCGGAGGATGAGAAGTTATTGTTACAGAAATAATGTTGTGTATTTCCCCGGCGATCCGAGAAAAATAAAGTGAAAGGGGTGAGCAAAGATGGAGAAAGAATGAAACTAAACGGGAACCGGAGCCAAGAAAATAAATAGAAACTTCGCGCTGTTAGCTAGTGCGACTCGGATCTCTCGTAACAAGAGAATTTTCTTTTTTCTCGAGGTGAACGAGTAAGAGGGGGGAGATAGAAAAAAAAAAGTTGAAAACGTTCGCAAACTTTGGGGGGGGGGGGGGGTCGTTCGAATCTTTTCCGTTGTTTTTTGAAGGTGCGTGAATCGGATCCTCCTAAAATCCGGACGTTTATGGGGACAAAGACATTTAATAGGATAAAAAGCTATTTCTCGAAGAGCTCATCGGAATAAATTCCACAAAACTTTGAGAAAAACAAAAGTATGTATATCCAGGATCATTTAGGATTTCGAGAAATTAATTTATCCGAGACATCCGTTATTCTTGATAAACAGTTAAAAAAAAAAATTCCTTAGCGTGCGATACAATTTGAAAGAGTGAATTTCCAGCTGAAAACAAACTGCCTCTTATATCGGTAAATTCCTCAATAAATTGCCTAAATTCTCAAAATTTGGGCTATAAGAGAATACTCGAGATTCCGCAACCTCATTCGTATAAAATTAATAAAAAAAAAAAAATGAACTTGGAGCGCTTGGATAGTCTCAAAATTGTCGCGTGATTGCGTGAAAAATGGCACATAGTTTGCACAATTTTTCGCCAACGTTCTTATCATCGACATTGACGCGTGATGAGCTCGATAAGATAATTTTTGTTCTCTGCGTATTAGCCAACTGCTCTTTGGTTGCAAAAAAAAAAAAAAATATTTCGCAGTAAAGATTTCTCGAGCTCGCAGAACTAAACGTGCCCTCTTTTTTTTTCATTCTTTTTCTGGTGAGTCGAGTAAATTTTCTTCAATGCCGCGCAATAAAAAATACGTAAATGGCTATATATACAGTATCGCGCCGTGAGTATCACGTAAGTATATATTGCACAGTCAACTATGGTACGGTGCATATTTCAGCTTATACGATCTGTTTCAACACCTGTAAATACGAAATCTACCGGTTTGATGCTCGCGTTTGAACATTAAAAATGATTTAAACGGCAAAAGAGCTGTTCAAAGAAATTCTCGCGAGAGAAAAAAGTCTTGAGAAAAAGATGATCGCGGGCGTGGGATACTCGTCATATATATATATATATATATATATATATATATATATATATATATATATATATATTGGCGTATATATAATATGATGATGAAGTATGGTCGAGAGAGAAGTAAATCACCCTTTCCCTATACACACCCAGCAATAAACTGCATTCGCTCTCTCGAGGTCGATCGTGTGAGAGAGTTGTACGAAAATGATCTCGCGGCGATCTCGTCTATACACAGTACTTTTGTTCGAGGTTGTCGAGTATATAGAATTGCGGTATAATACCCCGACGTGCGGTATAATTACCGATTTCTTCGTGATCCCTCTTCGGAGAGCGAGTCACGAGCCGCCGAGATAAAGGAAAAAGAGAAAACAAATGCACAAAGATGCAAGAAACCAAGGTTAAACTTCACCACGCTGAGGATCGAGGTCAAAGCATGCTATACTTTTACTTCTGCGCGTACTTCGAACCCGCGAAACATCCTGCTCGTAACCATAAAGTTAGCGATCTTTTTTTTTTGCCAGCTTGAGTTTCAACGAATTTATTCAATTTGAACCGACTGCGCACGAATCAAACGACGAAATTTGCAACTTTTGGAAAAAAAAAACTAATTTGATGCACGTGAAATTTTGTTACGTGCGTGATTAAATCCAATTTGAATCAATGATTCTAGTCACGGCAATAAATATCGATACTTTGAGTCTCGTCGTATGGTAACGTCACTCGTAATAGATTTACATACCAATCTCTCTCTCTCCCCCCCCCCCCCCTTCCCTCTCGAAGTGAACAATAAAAAATGGAACAGAGCACGAAAATGAGAAACGGTCTCGCACACTGGAGCTTTAAATATATATATATATATAACCAATATTTCTTTCGTATACTGCACAGGCGTGCACGTTTTGCATTGATAATGCCTACTCGGTTAGATCGAAAGTACTGTAATTCGATTCCTTGAATCCTCTCTCTGTTTTATATTTTTAAACTCAGTGATATACGTTTATCGGCTGCTTGGAGAACCCTCCTGGTATAGACTCAACTGAATCTTACAGACGTTTCACACGTGCATGGGTTATCTCATGCCAACTTGATCAATTTCTGATTCCAACTTTCTAGTATTATAGTTCTCCATGCTTCTCTGCACTATTTTATTTTTTATTTTTTTATTTCGGCGATATAGATAGATAGATTATCATCCAAAGATATATAGATAGATAGATTATCATCGAAATAGATAGATTATCATACTCAAGTTTGAAATTTAATTGCTTTACTTATAATTTTTGTAAAATATCTTCAGATTTTTCTTAAACTCGCATCCATCAATTTTTTTAAAGTCACACACACGTTCCTCGTATTGGAACAACGCCCCTGTGCCCGAGACTCTTTACGAAAACCGCCATTGAATAAGAAGTGATATATACATCAGTGAACGCGTTTGAATTCTTCTCTCATTCTCGTTGTCTCGTTCTCCCGTTTCGTCTTTTTTCCTCTGTACACACGGAATGGGAAAGCCTTCAACGAGCGCGAGGTAGTGTCACGACTATGCCGCCGTGCTACGCTACTGTGGAAAAGAACTCCTCGGAGAGTCCCTCGTCGGCGGTATTCACTTATCTCGTGTCCTCCTCTGCAGAGCATCAGCAGCAAGGAACGCCACAGTAGTAAAAGCCGAAGCAAGAGCGGTAACCTTTCTATTTTTCTTCTCCCGACGACGATTACCTTAAGGATACTTTACGCATATATACATTCTCCGTCAAAAGTGTGATTATGTGAGAATTTTCGGGCACGTTGCAGTTAGCTAAAAAAAACCCGGAAAAAAAAATTTGTCACACGGAATATGCCTGTTAACAATGATATATTGGGTAATAAAAATGCTGAAATGTTATCAATTTATAAATAAATTTGTTTGAGCAACAAAATTCTTCGAAATCAAAAAATTAATTAGAGATGAAAATAATTCTGATTTGATTTTGAAAAATTCTAAGTAAATTTATCAATAAGTTTTTGATATTATTATCGAAAATCTGTGTCTCAAACATCTTTGATATGGCTGATTTATATTAAATGTTTTTTTGTCGTATATCGCGTAGTTCTGAGAATCTGATGGACTCGTGTGCTTTTTGGTTGGGAATGTATGCGTGATCCTTAAGGAAACAACGACAGCAGAGAAACTGGACGGTTAGCTTGCGTTTCTTCCGTCTGTCTCTTCGTAGATTTTCCCTGCTATATGTTCGCTTTCATTTCTCTCCCTCGGCCCATTTTCGTCCCGTCTTTCTTAAATCTTCGTTTAAAATTTTTCTCTCTCTCTCTCTCTCGTCTTGGGCTTTCTCGACCGACGTATTTCTCATTCCGCGCACTCTTCGCTAAGCTGAATCCTCGGGGATTCTGTGTAAGGAACATCATCATCGTCAGCGCTATATGGAACAGGAGCTTCACCGGGTAGCGAGAATATTGGAATTTTCAAAATCCCTCGCTCCGCCATGGATCTATATTCCGAGAGGATGGGTCACGCGAGGATCAACTCTCTATATGCTCTCCTGGGCTCTCATCCTTTGTACTCGCATCCTACTTTCTACCTTATTCCTTCAATTCTCTCCTCTTTGTTTTATTCTTCTTTATGTCGTCTCCTATCGTGATCCCCCGCGCCGCTCGAAAGTCCTATCCCCCATAGCCCTTTGAACCCGCCTTCGTCGGGAGATATTTGCTTCGCCCTTGCACACAAATATACGAAAAATGTTTGACTATATATGATCCAGTACTTTGTCTGTAAGAATGAAGAAAAAAAAGTTCGAAACCTTCGACTGAAAAGGTGCAATTTTAGAGAGGTATAAAAGTAATGGCTTTTTCGCAGATCGATCGAAAGGATCTCCCTGAAGCGTGAAAGTTGTATCACCTTAATCGAGTAAATATATTCATGTTTTGTCAAATCGCGACGAAATACCAGAAATTATGAATTCAAAGTTTTGGGTATTAGGGGAGACCGGAGGTGTTTTGAAACAAAGGTGATTTGAAACAGCACTGCGATTTGGCGGAACTTAAAACAACCTTGAGTCACGGACACGAAGTGATGGGCCCGCGGGCGGCGGGAAACGCGGCTGATTTACAACATTGCCAGCCCCGCTAACGGTTTTAAGTGACGCCAAATCAGTGTTGTTTCAAAACACCTCGGTCTCCCCTAACAAAGGATTGTGCTGATATAACGTTTGTCGGAAAAATTCTTCAAGCACCCTTGCTGTTTTGTTTTCCATCGAGGGTTGAAATAATGATAAATAATTATGAATCAATCAATGAGCCAATTATTTTGTAATTAAATAATGTTCTCTCCTTTATGCGTAGCTCATCTTGTTTTTCTCTTATTTCTTCCTTTTCTTTTGCTCTGCTCACCGACAATAGACAATAGACTCGACGAAACATTCGTGAACAGTAGAATGCGCAGTACGTTTTTCTTGGTTTTTGCGAGCTTCTCGAGGGAGTAACTGCGTGCTGGAAGCGCGGGCTTTAGTATACGTTTTCCAAAAACAATTTGGCAGTCCATGCAGACACGCGAATAAAGAGAGAGGTGGATCTCTAGGATTCTCTCTCGCTCAACCCAACCATCGGAGATTCATATACCCAACACACAACAGAGAGCTTTTTCTCGTCTACTCTCTTTCTCTCTCTCTCTCTCTCTTTATCCACATAGTATAAGAGCAGAACGGGGAGAGCTTTTGGCAAAACGAACGATTCGGGCGAGAATGCGAAAAAATAAATCTGGTAATTTGCCGAGAATTATCCGGTGTGTATTCGACATCGGCCAGAAGTAGCCAAAAGTCGACGTTCCTTTCCTTTCATGTCCAGTGTCTTTATTTCGCCGCGTTATATGCAGATGCACCGAGAGGGAAAACTTGGCTTGATCGCGTCGCGATTTGGAAATTGTTACTGTTCCGTCTAAGAAACCTAATATATGCGATATCTCATGTATGGTGTATATGTATTAAGAGCATCATCAGCGTCTCGAAGCCAAGCATTTAAAAAAAAAAGTATTTGAATATATATATGTGTTTATACGATTTTTTATATTTCTCTAATTCAAACTTTCACAGGAATGTGATTGAAATCCCTGCTTCAAGCTATTTTTATCACAATACCTGAATATTTTTCTCGCAACTTCCTCACGGTCCTACATCTAGAGAGATGCTGTCACTTTTGGTTTTTGTGTTTGACAACATTTGCCTCTCTTGTGTTCCTCAATTTTACGCTCCTGTACTAATGCAGCTGTACAAAATTTCGTAAATTCTGCCGTAATTACTTATTTCGTTTACAATGTTGGTTTTCCTCGTTGTTGTCTTTCTTTTTCTTGTTTTTATTCGCAACTCGTTTACATCCCCCCCCCCCCCCCCCCGGCCGTAAAAAGATAAAACAGTATCCTCAATGGCCGCAGGCCATCAGGAGCGACGAGGAGACTCGTTTTTTTTTGTCTCTCTTCCAGTAGAAACAGCAGCAGCAGCTCGTTTTCCCTCGGCTCTCCACCCCATCCCGTAATTCTCTTCTCTTGCACTTTTCTCGTCCATCATGCGCGCGCGTATTTACGCTGTATACCCGAACATCAACAAATATATTGTTACACTATAGCTCGAACGAGAGAGGAGAGTGACAATCAGGAAAAGAGCCTTGGGCTCCCTGACCTTATCCCCTTGTTCGTGTCTTTTATATTCCACTAGCTCGGCCACTCCGCATCTTCGTCGGGCCCGGTCTCCCCGTCTATATACGTATGATTTCTTTTCCCGCCAGCGTCCCTCGTTCTTTCATCACGCTGCGGTCTCTTTATCTTTTATCCTCTCGCGTCTCGTGAAACATGACGAGGGAAAATACCGCGAAGAAACATTTTACGGTCTCCCGACTTTTTTTTTTCGTTGCATCCCTACAGCAGCGTAATACATCTATAATATACTTACCACGAAGAAAAATGGTTAGGTGGAAGAACAAAATGTTAAATGCCTCAGGATTATGATGAGATACGTTAGTTGCACTGATCGTTAAATGTATTACTGCTATAACATCTCATTACCGTCCTCATCCATTTTTAGTTGGATGAATGAAAATAGTACGAAGATATAGATGATTCCATTGTTATTTGAGGCTACTATCTATACTATACTATATCTATATCTATACCACATATATCGGAGCTAAATATTTTTCAAGTGTACGGTCGACTTTCCCATCTTACCGAAAACTATCCAACCATATTCTTGCGACTAAGTTCAGGACTAGATGTAAGTATATTGGTTTCTCGTTTGATGGCCTCGACGTGAGACGCATTTATTTTCTGAAATTTTGAGGTTAAATATTCTGCATATCATGCGAACGTTCTGCATTATTAAACCGTCTAATCGTGTAGTTCGGGCAACCAGGAAGTTGATTCTTGTTGCCCAATCATATTACGGAAATCAAAACCAACGCGACAATTGGCTCCTCCGACGAATTATAATTTTCAGCTCCGAATACACAAACAAGCTGATTAGTTAACATCAACGATTTTTTTCCTACTCCCAACTGAACCTTTTTCTCCATGTAGAACACATATATAGATGGTGTACATAGAACATGTTTACCATCATGGCTACCGAACCGTCAAATTTTGTATACATCATTATTAAAATCTTCCCTTTTCTTTCACCGACTTTCTGTCAATAAGAGACCCCTCTCGCATCTGCACAATATCCGCACAAGTACATGCGTCACTTTTTTTTTCTCTATTCCGTTGACACGAGCCCCCCGGGCGTCGCTAATGCCATCGCATGTAGGGCTTCTATCATGTATCGAATAGCCTTTTACGGATTCCCTAAATTATTTTCAGTTCTACAGTAAAAAAAGAGAAAGGCTGTTATTAAATCGCCTCAGTGAACCAAAGACCGTTTGGAATAACCGAAAATTTTGTTTCGTTTATAAAAAAAAAAAGTTGTTTGACAGTGCGTGAACGAAGATTTATGTGATTTAACGATATTATTGTTCCTGCACGTAATTACGAGAATTTTTAAGAAGAAACCTCGGGACTTGAATCGAAGCTGTTTCAGTCGAATATAACAAGCATTTGTTTGAAGGAAACATTTGGTTTCAGTTAGTGCCAGATTTATAATTCAAATGCGAGTGTTTTGTACCAATGATAATACAATTTTGTCTACTGAAGTTCTAAATTTCAGCAGTCTCAATGCAGAATATCATTGCTGAAACCGTGATACGCTGGAATCTTTCTTTGCATCACTGATTGATTTGTAATTTAATGAAAATTTAACACTGAATAACAGTTCAAAATGAATCGGTTTATTTATTTCAAAATTTTTCGATGATTTGAAGTATATGAACGATACAGGAATAAAATTTATTTATAATGAATTTGAACAAACACACGGCTTATGGTTCTGAGATGATATTGAAAGGTTGCAATAGTGCTGAGTTCGCGATGGTTTTTTTTTTTTTGACTGACTCAAAATTGTTCTCCTGTCAATCTCATTAAGATTCAAATTTGGAAGAGAGATGGGTTGGTAGAGAGAGTGCGTCAATGGAATTTGAATCTTTGATTGGATGAAATTGTAGGAATAGGAATTAAAAAATGTCATTGGTCGACCGATGGGAAAAACCAAAAAGAGTGTGTCAGTGTGAAGATGGAGCGCAAAAGAGAGATGTAGAAAGTGAAATGTAAAGTGTGATATCAGAGGGTCATGGACTATAAGGAGACAGAAATGGTCAAAAATCATTGCTGTTTTTTTTTTTTTTATTATGGTTCGAGTGAGACCCTTGCCTCATTTGAGCAATGGGTCGAGAGATAAAGCGGAGTGAAGCAAGGGTAATCAAAGATTATTTTTTCCAGACGGTAAAGTTATTGAATGACAGGAATTTCTCAAGCCATGCATAAAAACTGTCTTTATTTCAGCGGAGGATTAGTGAAAGATGGAGGGTTAAGGATAGAAATTTCTAAATTGTTTGATGATGGGTATTTTTCAGGGTAATTGTAAGTTCGTACGAAATACATAGTTTCTTAATGATTATGGAAATTTATTGATGCTGATCCATGTTGCGCCGCAACAGCGAGTTTCATGAAATTCTATGGTCTTCACTTATTCGCAATGGAAACGCAAATGTATATTACGTGAATAGAGCGGTATGGGGTGAGAAGCGATACATCGATGCCCGACTGCATGCAGCTCCGCACCAATCCGTAATTAAATATTATGTGTATATGCGATATGTGTATAAGCGTAACTGGAGTAGTTGGACGCGCGTGTGTCGTATATATATGCCGGTAACAGAAGCGCTTAATATGCTTCTGCGAGTTACTGCCTCGATCCTCTTGCCGGTATACCTATACCATACATTTGTGTATCGTCTATATCCAGTTTCCGCTATCGGCCAATTATTCCATTCGATATTCGCTCCCCAAGAGCTCGTTGTATACATACACTCTTGCTAATAAGGCTACGGCTCTAAGCTACCGAGCTCGATATAAAGGTTTACGTACCACATGGAAATAATATGTCTACTGTAACAATGCCCTGTGTGCATGAAAGGCACAGGCACATGCAAAATCCAGCCCCTAACAATTAACCGAGATAATAATCAGGGAAGACCACGCGGGGACAATGGCAACACTCTTGGCTGTCTGCCAATTTACAGAATGAAGGGGGATTATCGATGGGTTGAAAACGATTTATTAATGAACCCTGATCCTTTGCCTTAAAAATCGTGAGTGGATCAGTCCTAAAAGTTCTTCGATCTTCATGATAGTGCTACGATTGTTCACACTATCGGGGGTAGTTGCAACTCATTAAAAAAACACAGTGTGATTTTTTATTTTGAAGCATTTTTAATTATTCGCAAAAAATTGTTAATTTTATTGTATTTTTTTTTTCACAATAATTCGTGATTGTTTTGGCACACAACTCCTTCAAATAGTTTTTCATTCGAATCATGTATCGTCCCTTATAAATTCCGAAATTCATTGAAACATATCATGACTTTGGGTCAAAGGATAAATTACCATTCGTTACTTTTATCCCTATAAATGTATTCTTTATCAGTTGGTTACACCCTCTCGGCCGAGATGGAGATGATCTTTAGCGAGCAGAGTATACGTAGAGGATATCAAAAATACTATATTTTCCTCTTTTTATTGCCTCGCCTCGTATTTTTTGTTTTTTTTTTATTGTATTTTTATGGGAAGGATATATCGAAGACGTGCTTTCCAAACGTATAATATGAATTATCGTCCCCGACATTTGGATTCTGCGTGTTATCCTCCAAATAGTAAAATATATATGCTATAATATATGTAGGTCTGAGAGAGGAGGGTTGCCCCCGAAAGCTCGAGATCGCCGAAGTTATAGTCGTCCCTGCTAACTCAAGATAAAAATCTCGTATGATCGCTGAGGGTCGGGCACATCACACACAACGCCCCCTCTTCAATCTATCCTTATGCCTATTAGGAACAATAAAATGCACGACCGCACGTTTGTTAAAATTCACTTATCAATAAAATTCGTCGATTTCTCGGGTCTTCTCGAGCCTCGTCGTTGGATCTTGAATAAGCTATACGCGGTGCGCAGAGACCCCTCGAAATGTGCAAGTCATATTTGGGATGGTCTACAATGTATCGTGAAAAACGAGAAGATTAATGAAGGTAAAAGTGAGGGAAAATGGAAAAGAATTTTTTCGGAGAAGGCGGACAAACAGTATAGAGGATCTTTATGGAAGCTTTCACAGGAATATTGTATTACCAGGACTATGTACAGGGAGTATCACATGGTAGATCGAAAATGAAGTGGGAAAATTATATGGTATATTGTTTTTCCATGGGGAACGGTGAGTGTTTGTGGTTTGCGATATTTTCCAATCATCCGGGCTACTCAAGTATACGCGGGAAAGAGTATAGGGCCGTAAAATAAAATAAGAGAAGGTTTTATACTTGAGGATGTAAAGAGATAAAGGATGTGTGTATATATACACGGTAAAAAAAAAAGTTGTGGAAGCGCGACGATAGGAGGTGGAACGGTGGAACGCGGAATGAAGAGGTAACTTAGTTTTCGTCGACGTATCTCCTCGTGCGTGCGGCACTCTCTGCGTGGCACGCTGAATTATATCTTCTTGCATCCCCCGGAGCTTTATTGGCTGCTCTCAGCTCGCTCTAATACAATTCTGAAGAAACAAGAGCCCCTTTTCGGAATGCGGCAATGAAAACTTGCTCTAAACTATGCTACCATTTTTGTACACGTATACAAAATACGCATACCTGTATGGGGTATACACACAACCACTCGGCGCAGGCTCTTTCGTATGCCAGAAGAATTTTGTATATTTCTACAATAATTTTATTTTCAATCGGGCAGATTTCAAGATTTCATCCTCGAAATTATTGTCGTAGGTACTTCCTCTTCTTCAATGTCTGCGAATGTCCTGATTCGTTTTTTTTCGGAATGAAACCAAGTTGGCGAACGGTATATAATTACAACCTCGCCCCGCCTGAACGCGCGATATATGCTGGCTATAGAGTATTCCAAGCCCAATTGCGTTCGGACAACAAAAAACGTTTCGTTTCGTACATGAACCTTTCGCATGCGTTTCGGATCTCAGCTCTTCGGCTTCCTTGCCACTATACGCCGTGGTTCACGATAACTTTAATCGATCTTTTTGTGCTCTACTCGCTCCTCTATCACGAGGCATATTCCGCAGAATCGCCGCTCTCTGTGCAAATACACGCGCGGACCAAGAGCATAATGATGCCAGAGGAGGTGGCTCGAGTTTTCAGTGGTTCTTTTGGCTGTGCGGACAATGGAAATATCCCCGGTGTATTTTCAAGCTAGCGAGAGATCGGGCAAAAGAGCTCTCCACTCAACGTATACATACAATAACATATTATGCTCTCCGTGCTCGCGGTCTTTCGCCACATTTGAATTAATCGGGAGCTCGTTCTTGCTCACGTATTACGTGTATCCACACACACATACACACACACACACACGCACACGCACACGTATATATTAACATATATATGTACGTATAGAGACCGGGGAGCAAAAGAGTTTTCACGGGTTCGCTGGGAATTTCCACGAATTTCCGAAATCCGTGTGGAAATGGCAGAGAGAGAGAGAGAGAGAGAGAGAGAGAGAGAGAGCCGGGGGTGATCCTTACGGAAATAACTGCATACCACCGCAGCACCAGTAGCAGAAACCCGAAAACCGTTTTCCCTGAGACCCTGCTATATATATAAATGTATATATATACATATATATATATGTATAGTTGGTATATATGTACAGGTGGTAGCCATGATTATCCAACCAGCGAGCACCCCTTATTTCTTTTTCTCACTCCCCTGTATATCGAGCCACCTCCTCTGGGCTCCCTAACCACACACGCGTTTACCTCTACCCTTTTCGCTATCGCAACGAGCAACTGCCTGCTCTGCACTATCGCACTGTATGTGAGAACGTATAACTCGTGTATATATATATATATATGTATACAACTATATATGTCTATAGATATAACATCGTTGGATGCACGTTACCGCGGATACTCTCGCTCAACGACGCGTACGGAAATTACGATTACGTTTCCGTTTGTCCGCACGACTGGCTCTGACATATACCGCGCACGAGAGAAGCCCGCGGGGTCATGGCGTGATTAAAAAGGGAAAAAAAATTGGTTATTCGTTCTTTCGCGAATGCTGAATGCGAATATTCTTGACTGCTGATGGTAGTATTTCAACAAACTTATAGTTGAGATTTGTTGATTACCTCGAAAATGCTTTTATTGTTCTACAGATGTTTTTATGTTTTCTTTTTAATATTGATTTGCTTGGGCATATTTTCTAAATCGTACCTTTTGCTCCGAGCGTTGATTTTTATTCTTATTATTTCCCGATTTTATTTATAATAATAATAACCGGAAGAATATGAGATTAAGTCATATAACTATGATTTTGGTGTAACACACATTGCCACGAATGAGGGTAGAACCTTCTTATTCGTCCAAAATTCACCATCTTCGATATCGTCGTATATATAGCTTTGAGAAAGAATGAAAAAGTTTCTCTGTCTCCATCGATTATATTTGAGCATGAAAATGATAAGAGAAAATTTATGCAACTTTTATAAGTTACTCATTATTGTATATGTAGCACCTTGCTTTATATGCAGTTCTACTTTTTTTTTCATCGCTTGACAAATCTATAGGAACATAATAATCATCGTGGGATGATGTCGCCTCGAGCTTCACTGCATTAAATTTCCTTTTCTATGCTCTATATTTTCGTCTTCGGTCCTCCCCCTACACTGTATAATCCCTCCCTCTATCTTCCTCACTCTCTCTCTCTTTCTTTCTCTCTCCGCGATGCTTCTTGATCTACAAATCCCGCGGGACCCTCGTTTCTGGTGCCTCCGCGCTTCTTGCGTAGATCAAACTCTCTCTTGCCCCCCCCCCTCCTTCCTCCCCCAAAGTATAGTATCTCATCTTGATGCGAGAGCGAGAGCGAATCTCTCGGTGATGCATCGTCGCGAATGAATTATGAATTATTCATACAATCAGTTTCAGCGCGATTCTACACCAGAACTATGCGACAACGGCGATGATTGCGTGCTTGCTTCGTCGTCGTCGTTCAGTCTATTCTCTCTCTCTCTCTCTCTCTTTCTTTCTTTCTTTCTCTATATCTCCGTCTCCCTTGTCAAAATTTCGCGTGTCATGATATACGTACGATTCAAGATTACCTCTTAACCCGATTCAGAAGTATATAATGACTCATTGACGTCACCCTACTCTCGGACGTCATTGCGCGACTACCCCTAGGAGAGAAATAAGAAACAAAGAAAAGACGAAATTCGGAAGCTAAATGTGAATGAGAGCACAGGGAGAGTGAGAGAGAGAGAGAGAGAGAGAGAGAGAGAGAGAGAGAGAGAGAGAGAGAGAGAGAGAAGCAGGAAAGAGGGAACGGGGCTGCAATGTGAAATGTTTCGTGAGCTATATGCGAGAGACTGCACGAAAGAAAAAGACGCCGTTGTCGATGTCATCGTCCGTGTGTGGTACAGACCGTGAGAAATTCTCTGCTGAAAAAGTCAGGAAGGGAAATAACGTCTGCGCGGGCACGAAACGAGGTAAAAGAGAAGAAGGAAATGAGAGAACAAGAAAGGTTCAGAGACGAGACTTACTCGTTGTTGAGCAAGCGAGAACGTAACTCAATTCTGCGTTTCCGGGACAAATGTGGCATACACTCGGAATTGCCTTTGCAGCGATTTTTTTTCAACTTCTTCCCTCTATCGTCCACCTCTGTATTATTTTCATCTTTCTCTTTCGTCCTCTCTACCGCTACTAAGTATATATGTTCCACGGGAATGCGTGTCCCCTGCTAACTTAGCTGGGCCGCTGCACCATCCGACGAGAACTGTGTAAGAACGGAGAGACGACAGATCGTACGGAGTATGTACTTTGGTTCCTGCTTTCTTGTATGTATGTGGGTGTGTTTGTTTGTATGAACTACGCCTATACTAGCGAAAGTGAGTGGTAAAAGTGAGAAAAGGTTCCCCTCGTCGGGTCCGGTTTTAGTTCCGAACTTTTTGCGAATGTCTAACTGAGAGCGAGTGGATACATTGATCCGGGGCTTTTCGTGATAAATGGACTAATTGTTCAATCTTGACTCCTACCGTATTTGGCTCTTCGCTGACTCACATATTTAACTACGATGTTCCGAAAAGTTCGGAGAAAAATAATACAATTCCTGTGCATTAAATCGAAAACTTTGCGGATCTTTGCGCTGCGTAGTCCGATCTTTTTTTTTTTTAATTTGTTTCCAAAATATATTTGGGTAAAATCGAAATCACTGATTCTCCTGGGCTTTCGTAGCCATTTTCCTAGCCGTAGATAATAATGATCGAATAACAGTCGATGATGAAAAATCTTGAAGAAAATTGCGTGAATCTTTCGGGGCTTGAAGAACCATATAAAGAAAGTCATGAACGGAATAACCAGGGAAAAACGTTGTTCTAGTTTTCGTTGAATGTCCCATATGTATATAGATGCGAAGGATGCTGTATAGCGGGATGGAAAAAAAAATGGTGCGCGCGGAGTCATGAAAAGCAACTGCGACTCATAAAACCCAGAAAAGACCGGCGGAGGCGGACGAACTTAGCCTCTGGCGCAACCACGAAGAGTTTCCTCGCCGGCGCATTTACGATATTCGCTCTCTCTCTCTCTCTCTCTCTCTCTCCTCTCTCTCCCGTAACTACGGTTATCCTTCGTTGCAGCCAAAGCACGCCGGATGGAAAGCGCGGTTCCACGACGTCAAGAAGTACCACGTGTTTGGTAACCAATAGACTATTTATAATAGAGTGTACGTAGAGCTCGAGGCAGCTGGGTGTTCTGTTCGTCGTTGCTGCATACATATACCCCGAAGACCTCTAAGGCGAGCGATTTAGTGAGCGAGAGGGAGGGGGGGGGGGGGAGGAGGAGGGTTGAAAGGAAGAGGAAGAGCAGGTTGGCGAGAAAAGATGAAGAGGATAGTGCGAAAAAAGGTTAAAAAAAAATGAAAAGTGGGAAAAAGGAATTTAAAAACCGCGCGAAAGGGGGTCGACTGTAAGGAAGCGAGAGGATGATTTAGATGAAGACCGCGAGGGAGAGCAAACGGAGCTGCAACATATACACAACTTCTTTTTCATACTTCTCTCGGATAGCGTGCAAAACGTCCGACATTCCCCACCCCCTTCCTCTTTTCCCCTTCTCCACTCGTACGTGCTTTTGCTGTATGCCCTTCTTCTCGCTGTGAAATATACTCTACATTTATGCTGTATATACGCTAGGGAGTATAGATCTCAACCGTGAGGGAAAAAGAGAGAGAGAGAGAGTTAGTTGAGTTTTCGAGCGTTTTAAGATCTCGTCACGCGACCCGGAACTAATGTTCCCTCTCAACATCTTCACATATGAGGATCTGTTTCTCAAGTGAACTCACGTTTATCCCGAAAATTTTTTTTTATCTATTTTTCGATATACTTTTTTTTCAGTCCAATTTTCGACACGCTGCATCTATCTTTTCCTTGCATATTCTCTGTTACAGTATACGTATATGCTCCTATAATGCACGAAAGTCGAAATGAATGAATAGTATAAGAGGGAAAGAAAAACTAACTCATTGCTGCAGAAAAACGCAATCTCTGTCGCATCAGCGTTGTGGGTATAATTTCACAAAGTCCGATAAATCGAAATGGTTTTTGTCAAGGTGCGGTTGAAAGGGGAAAAGCTCGAAAGATGTATGTACGAGATAGAGTGTGGGATATCCTCGCGGCTTCTTTCGTTCCGTAATGGGAAATTCTCGCGGGGGGGGGGGGGGTGGGTGGGTTGATATCCCGGCAAAGAGGACAAGCGAGGAATATATAGAAGACTCTCGAAATTCGAAAGTCTGAAGCGATCTATATATACGCAAACCCTCTGGAACCTTCGGGGATTTAACGGTTAACCGTTTAGCGGGCATTCCGTGCGATATATATATACGGTAAACTATATAGCGACGCGACACATAGTGTCTCCCTCTATGCACTGCCCTATCGCAGCTCTCATGTGCGTTTTAGCGATGCGAAAACTCCTCCGCTGGTTCCTCGTTCCTCGAGAGATCGGGAAACGACCGCAAACTGCGGGATTACCATTCCTCTCTTTCTCTCGACCGAGCAAGGAAGAAAAGTTGGGCTTTGCCCTAAATCACTCGAAGCTATATCCCACAGGAGCGAGACACCCCTTTCTCTCTCATCCCGTGAGGCTTAGCACTCGTTGCCGGTCGCTCACGTCTCTCCCTTCTCTCGGAACCGGGCGACATTCAGAAATCTCCATCACAGCGGAGAAACGATAATCATCGTATTTCTCTTTCCTCTTGGATTCCGCTCGAGATTATATAGAATATATTCGTGTAGAAACGATATTTCTATGCATGACACCATTAATACGTGTATTACATCACTAATTCGAGTCTCTATCCATGTCAACTGTCAATTTTGTACAGTGAATAGCAAAGATTAGTTTAAGAAACGAATTAGAAAAAAAAAAAACTACACAAAAGTAACGAAAGATTCAACAAAGAATTCAGCAAAATCATAACAATCATAGCGCTTGTAATTCAATGGCATGTGTGCTCGAGGTAATTACTTTTTAATTTTAGTTTACTAGCGCTTGTATTCTTCATACAAGCGAAATATTTTACGCACGTTGCACTTATGAAAAGTCGTAAAGCGATAAGGGAAGTGCGGAAAAACATAAAAAGTCAAAGAACGAGAATAAAAGGCGAGAGAGTGAGCATAAAGTGACACTGTTGCTTCTCTCGTTCAGCTCCTGTCGCTTATTATATCGTTCATTCCATGCAAAACTCATGGAATGTCGATTTAAAAAATTTTAAAGGCAAAACTGAAGGTCGTATGTTTTTGTGAACAATTTTTGGAGTCAATTCGGAGTTGTTCTTTTTGCGGTTGATTATAAAAGTGGAAACGAATCATAACGACTCGTTTCATTGTCATAACAATGAATAATGGGGCGTAGATTCGGAATGATTTCTCAATAAGCAGTTGCTTGAATTGACGCAGAATTCGCCATACGTAGATGCATATATGTATGTTATATCGTATGAAAGCCGTGCACTGCGATGCACCGGCGTGGTGCATTCTTCAAAGCAAGACTGCCTCATCTTTGCCCGTTTCTCACTCAATCCGGAAATATCTTGTAAAATAAATATTTTTTCCTCGCCAATACCCCTTGCTCAACATCTTATTAACCTTTCCCTGTCTTCATTCATGCATTTTCTGTCGGGCGTATATGCGATGAATTTTCTTCACCCATGCGCTGGATAAGCCCAGGTATAATGGCAGCTGTTATGACGAAATCGGCATTGGAATAAAGATTCGTAAACAAATTATTCTCCGAATATATGTTCCACAAGATTTTTGATCATTCTCAATCATTTAAAATATATCAAATGTAATTAATAAATTATATATTATGATTATTATTATTTATATTCAATTCTTATTTGTCATTGTTCGATTATTGTAATTTTTTTTTTTTAACAATCCGCTATTATTTCGATAAAGATGATGAATCTTTTATTGCTCACGTGTAACAGCAGAAAGCAAAAATGATTTATTTTTTCTGTAAGGGCGTCGTATCCACTGAATTAAAGCGTTGAGACGTGCGTCGGGAGAGTCGTAATAACACACGTACCTTACGTTATACATTTCGTCCTCGTCGTTCGCCGGTTTAGTGCGTCACGGGAGCAAGAGCAAGTATGAAGGCACAAAATGGAATGAAAACTGACGAGAGAGAAAAGGAAATGAGGTGAATAGCGAGATAGAGAAAGAGAGAGAGATATAGATAGATAGAGATAGAGTCTCGTGCCATGCGTTTCGCGACGCTGTATATATACGACGCAAATTAAAGTCGAGTGGCGTTTCATGAATAATTGAAGGCCCTCGGTTTTGCAGCGTGTACGCGGCATAGAGGGAGCTCACAGCCTATATATGCTGCGCGCCCCTTTTGAGGAAAACGAGGACGAGACGCAGACTGGCCATTGCCAGCCTGCATATTCTATACTGCATAGCCTATAGCGTTTGAAAACGTATTTTTTTCTTCTTCACCGCATATGTATAACCATACATCGCGGTAAAGACAGACATATATAGAAACGGTGCTTGCTGTAAACGACGAGGAGATGTACTATTTCGTTCAGGTAATCTCGGCAGAAAATGGAACACGTGCATGCGCTATAGATGAAATGAGAAAATGGAAAATTGTAATTTTTGCCTGTTGATTCAATCAAACGACAATCTTGTGTCGGGTTCGCTCCATAGCTGCGGTAAAAACTAAGATAGCCGAAGAGGAAATATTTCAAAAGATTAAGCGCGAAAAAACTGAGCGACCTAATGGCGAATATCAATGAATGAGTAAAAACCGCCAAAAGACATGAATGTTCATTTTAGGCCCGCGGTCTAATATAATTATAGGATTCTCCACTACGAATATATCGTGACGTATATTTTCTTCGATGTCGCAAATCTTTAGTTAAATAGACATAAATGTCTGGTTCACATTGACAAATTTCAATGGTGAAAAAAAAAAAACATAAATAAATAGCAATGAAACCTTTTAATTCCGCAAGTTTCGCCTGAAGATTTGCCAATATTTAAGAAATAATTTTCGCAATGGAGGAATTTCTCCCATTAAGTACGGAAGTTTTTGACAATTTTCATCCAAAACGTGTAAATTCATTCCGATTTTTTTTTTTACGTAATTTATTTATTCGATATTTCCTTTCTATATCCTTCTCGCTCCTTCGTCCCTCCAAAGAGGGACATAATTTGTCCCTCTTTTTACGTATCCCTCGATTTTTTTTCTTGCTCCCTCACCGAAAATCAATGCAGAAAAAGAGAATTATTAAGAAAATACTCTCAGCAGCAGCGATCACACCACTTTTGGCTGCAGTTTTGCGCGGTATATTATACGTACATAATATGTACAGACGGGCGGTCACCGGCCGGAAACGATGGAAGTGATTTCGGCGTTCCGAGAGCGGCCTGACGACGGGGGGGGGGGGGGCAACCAGCAGCAGCGAATGCTACAAGGGTTGAGGGTGTAGTTGCTGTCGCTTCTGTATGTATGTATATGTGTGCGAGTACGTCAGAGCAAAGGTTGGTTCTCTCGGTTCAGGGATGGGAAAAGGGACGACGACGACGACGACGACGACATCGTCGCCGGCGGGTTTCCGGCATAACGAAATTCACAAATGCGAGGAAATTGCCGTTGCACGGACGGCGAATCGAAAATATGTGGAAGATCTATGACCGGAATTTCCAGTCTCTCGCTCCACTCGTCTTTCATCGCATTTCTCTATATCGGGCTTCTTATCGATATAACGCTCTTTCCACTTTCTCCCTCAGACAGTATAATTTTGTGCAATACCGCCGAGGATTTTTCTCTGTTTAATATAAATACCTCGTATATACTTCGATAAACTCTCGCCAAGCATTATCGTTTCGAATTAAAAAATTATCAATTAAATTATAAAGATTTAAGGAATAATTAAAAAATAATTAGATTCACGAGATGAAGAATAATATTTTTCCACATCTTGGAAATAAATGCTCATGCGAATGATGCCCGTGTACAATGAATATTTACGATGAATTATATACGGAAATCGCGGTTAGAAATTTTCTCTCGCGCTGCCCCCGCAGTATTTATGTTGAACAACCACAAGTATCATAAAGTTCAAAGCTAGTTTAATGTTTATACATATAAGCGTTACTATGGCCGCGGAGGGGGCGAGGGGGGGGGGGGGTAATAAATGAAGCGAGAGTTTGTGCGGAGGAGGCCAGTATGTGTGGCCGAGAAAAAGTGGATTAAATCGTCGGTTATCTCCTCTCTCGTGTATAGTAAAATGTATATATAGTAGACGGTACACTCTCTGGCAAAGCATTAGCGCGTGCAGCAACGGACCAGGGAGCGCATCGTCTCTCGCTGCCCTTTCTCCTTGGTCCATCTCTCTCTAAGCCCTTCGAATTATAACCCGGCTTTAGTCCGTGCGAGTTTCAACCTCCCCGCAAGTCACGCTCCGAACGTTTATTACCACTATCCACCCCTACAGGCCCTCCCCCCGCCCCCCCTCGATCTCTCACAACCCGCGTGTAGTGTGCAAGCTTCTCTCGCGATCTCTCTCACACTCTGACGCCGTTATATCCTCCGAAGCCCTCTAGTGCTGTATACGAGCACTCTGTGCTCTCTCCCATCGATGTGTTTCTCGGTCGATTACCGCGCTCTCTCGCGTCTTTCGATCTTCCAACCACGAAAACCCAGATAATCGCACAGTCACGTTACCACATCGATGGTTAAATTTCATATAAGCTATGCTTATAACATAACCGATACGCCCCTTTGGCATTAGTCCATCGATTATATATATAGAGAGCGAAGTAGAACAAAAAAAAAATCATTTTCTCGAGACAAACCATGAGAAGAACGAGAATTTGCGATATTATGAGCACATTCGGATGTTTAGTGAAATAAGAAAAACCCTCTTAAGGCAGAGCCTTTTATTTCTTCATGAAAGTTTGATTATTTCCTTTTTTCCGAGTTTCATGTCGAACGGCATAGACGTAAATTTCGTTACATAATAAAATATACTTTTTTCTTATATTTTGATTTTTTTTTTTTCGTGGGTTTGTGTCAATCGCAGTGAGCGCTCTTGTCGCGCTCGAAAAAGTTTATTATTTTTTCGTCGACGAGAGCTCCCGAATTTGCGTCATCTCTCACAAGGGTGACATGGTGTGTGCTCGTGGTGTGTTTCCTCTCGATAAAGAATACGCCCGGAGCCACGAGAATCGTGCACATTGTGTACATATATACATATTGTGTTAGGTTGCGAGGCCAGAACGCCACACTCATACAGCCAAATCGCGACCGCGACCGCATGGATTCTTTACATTTCACCGAACATGAGCACGCACCCCGTCAACCTACACATGCGTGTAGATCTATATGGGACGTGGTAAAAAAAAAGAACGTGATGTGACGATGGGGGGGTTGAATATTTCAAAGTCAGCAGTGCACGTTTTCGCGATCCTTGCAAAATCATTTATCAGCGGACAGCAACGCTCGACCATTCGTGTCAACGAATCTCTCGCTCTCTTTCTCCCCCTCATGGGTTAAGTAAATAATGGAGAACGTATATAGTATGCATATATATATATATATATATATATATGTGTGTGTGTGTGTGTGTGCTATCGCAACTATTTACATGCATATGCATATTTATATACATGGTCCAAAGCCCATATACACCTTTTCAATGAAATAAAAGTCAAATACGCCTACGAGTGTCCAGCGAGTGAGACACATCGTGAGTAAACAGTGAAGCAGAGAACTAGCAATTAAGGGTGTTTTCACATACCAACTACGTGTTTAAATTAATTGTAGATGGGATAACATATATATACCTGAAAAAGACATATGCAAGGTCCACGGACGCGTTCACCTTCGCCACCCAAACACGTTAGATAATCTGTTTTAAATAAATTGGCAGGTGCTCAGTCTTGTTTTATTTGCAAGTAATTGTATATCTTTGCATGAAATCGCGGGTTTGCTTCCAATATAGATACATATTATATCGTCGATTCGACATCACAACACATGAGCATTATCGTATAAAAAGAAAAGGGATACACAAAAAAGAGAGAATAAATGTTTGCGAATATTCATCTACATATGTGTGTATATATAATATATGTGTGTGTGTGTGTGTGTGTGTGTATGCGGACGATGCAATTTTTAATCTCTCTCTGGTCGACAAGATGCAAGGGTTATGCATGTTTGGGGATGAAGAGAGAAGCAGGAGGAGAAGCCGAGAACGGCGTCCTTCGATTTTATCTCGACGGCCTCGAGCGATCGTAATCTCGCTTGGGTCGACGTACCCACTTCTTCTTCTCCTTACTCCATCCACCCCCGACTCGATATCCAAGCGCTTCAGGGCTCTCGACTCCTCTACGATGCTTCACTGAGCTGTTGTTGCTTGCTTTCTCTCTCTCTCTCTCTCTTTTTTCGCCCTCTCTCTTTCTCGATTCCTTCTTACTTCTCTTTTCTTTCTGGTCGCATATAAGGTGGCAGGTTATGCCAACGAACTAAAAGAGAAGAGAAAAACGAAGCAGAAGTGAATAAGGTGCGGCGAAAAGCAGAGATGGAGATGGAGTGCTAAAGCATACAGAAGGAGAAGAGACGAAGGCAAAGGAAAAAAAGAAGAATAAGATGAAGATGAGGAAGAGGAAAAAGAATGAGAAATAAGAGGCGTGGGTTAAAGCGTAGAAGATAGCGAACAACGGTTAGTGGAAAGAAGAAGACCGACGAAGTGATGAAGAACGTGAAAGAGAAGGAGGAGGAGGAGGAGGGCATCACACCGTGTTTGCGCTCGCCTCTAGTTTGTTGAACCTAGGGAGTGAGATCTCCGGTACGGCATATTCTTCGAGCTATTCCTCCGGGTGGGAGAGAGCAGCGGGGGCGCTCTCTCTCTCTCTCTCTCTCTCTCTCTCTCTCTCTCTCTCTCTCTCTCTCTCGCCAGCTATAGTTTTGCACCGATAAAATCGTGTGTTTATCACGGCGTTGTTCATGACTTATTCAATGCACGACGCCACGGGGCATAAAGACGCACACTCACGCTTTTTTACATATATATATACGCCTGGCACACACACACACACACACACACACACACACACACACACACACACACACACACACACACACACACACACACACACACACACACACACACACACACACACACACACACACACACACACACACACACACACACACACACACTTTCTCTCCTTTTCTCTTTCTCTCTATTCTACTTCTGTTTATGCTTATTATCTTATAGCGGAGGGGATAGAAAAAGAAAGAAGGAGTGATCCTCTTCTCTCTTTTTCTTTTGCCGTATTGCATTTTCCGTGAGGCACGTTTTGACATTTATAGCTTACGTTGTTTTCGGATTGCTCTTGCCTATCGTGCAAGGTATAGACGAAAATAGAGAGAGAAAGAGAGAGAGAGAGAGAGAGAGAGAGAGAGAGAGAGAGGGAGAAGAGAGAGACGTTAGAAGTGTACAGTGACGTTGGTGAGGTAAGCCGAGCGAAAACGGTGAAGAAGCAGAGAAGTAGAAGGAAAAAGCGATGTGAAGTTGCACGGCGAGAGCTTTCACAAAGTCCTCATTATGCCCGAGAACCAGTATTTTCCACGTTCAGTCAAACCTCGGGCACTGACTAATCCCGACGGGCACTAACGTCAGCTGTTACTCGGGCACTGTGGAATCCACAGTGCCGCTACAATACAGAACCCTCCATGAACAAAAAAATGTATAATTTCAACGAGTGGATGGTACCGATATACGTATGATACGGGCCTGGTGCTTTATTCTCATTGGTTAGTAAGATGGTTAGGTCTTTCGGTCAGTGCCCGAGGCTCCTGTGCTCGAGCTCAGTCAGTTCTCGAGGTATTCTTCGTTTCCCACTTCGTTTCCCAAAGGTCCTATATATGCTCTCTCATCTTTTTCACAATACATATTAGCGGATATATATACAGCACATGTATAGAGCTCTGCATGTAAGGTTAACCAGTGTCTCGCCCATCTGGGATTTCATCAAGTTTTTCCTATACCGATGTACATGTGCAGTTTCCTGAAGAACGAATTCATAATGATAATTCTTTTTTTCAGTCAATCCTGAAATATAATTTCATCTGTGTCAAGTAACAATCATCTCGTGCAAATTTCGAGAGTCCAGATATTTTTTTTTTATTTCAAAAGAAACTCACATGCACACAACTTTTCTGAAATTTTTTCAGTAAAAGCGATATTTATGATACGATTATTTGGCCTGCATGGGCTGTCAAGTACAGCATTTGTGAAGGTAATGCAACGAAACATTTTCATCAATTACTAAAGGATTTACGAAATTAAAAAATATAACGGTTTCGCTCCAAAATGATTATAGAAACAGATATCGTTCGGGTTGGCTTACTTTTGGCATGGAGCACTTCACATATAAACGTATATAAATGATTCTATTCTGCGTTGCCTGCTGCTCCCTTCTTGCTTTCGTTTGCGCTCCTCGTCTCACCGCGTTTTCCCGACGACAAAGACTGCAAAAAACTTTCGCGCGCGCGCACGCGCATGTGTGTGTGTGTGTGTGTGAAAGAGAGAGAAACGTCGAGGCCGCAATAAATTAATCGTAAAAGCCAGCTAAGTGATTGCAGCCAGCTCAACAACGCTGAGCAACTACTCCCTCATTCGCGAGTGCTGCTGCTTTTGTGGCAATGAGGAGGAGGGCAGTAAGGGTGAAGTGGGGGTGGCAATGAGTGCGAGAGAGAGAGAGAGAGAGAGAGAGAGAGAGAGAATGAGTGAGGCTTGCAGCGAAAGCGAAGGTAAAAAGAAGCGACGGCTCTCTCACTCTCCACCCGCGCGAATGTCGTAAATCCGCGAAAGGTGTTGCTCCATCGATGCCGGAACGCGTCTACGACTTCTTTTCTCGCTCGCTTTCCCCTCATACCTCACACATATGTACATAGCAACCCCTAGTACGAGCGTACTATGTAGACATAACATATACATGTATTGTGATGCTCCATTCTTGGAATAGACACACGTATACCTGTAGAGACATCTTACAAGGTTGCATATATATATATATACACGAACTTTAAGCTATAACCCAGAGTGTGCTATATGTATAAACTATATAGCTATAGAATGCTCTGTAGGGACACGGTCTGCCTGTACTCTACTCTCACTACTTGCCGTATATTTGTATACATTCTTCGCCCGTTCTTCTTTTCTCGAGTCCAAAGCACTTTGTGCTTTTGAGGGCATCGATCGCACGATGGATAACGAGCACATCGAATTAACCCCTATCTGGTTTCCCATGATTATTTACTATCATAGGAAAGCGAATCCAAATTATTATAACTTTTTGATAACAGCCCAGGATTAATTTTTATTTCATGATGAATATTTTTCTGTATTTCTTGAAAACCGAATATCATACACGAGAACATAAAAGCCCAAAAAACATTTCAAGTCTTCGGAAAATTATTCTGACAATGGTATTTTTGTATTATGGATAAGTATATTGGTGTTGATTTATATTCGTAATGCTTTACCATATATTTTTTTTATAACTTTGATGCGTGAATAAAATCGTATTATTTTTTCTTCCCGCATTCTCAATTCGTATTTATTTTCATAATACATTTTAACGTCCGTAGAGACTTCACACAGTAAAGTTTATACTTTCGTACCAATGGCGCGTTTGCGTCAATATGCAACCGTCGTTGTGGCGCGAGAGAAAAAGCGTGCGAAACGTTTTTCTCGGGTTATTTTCATAACTGCTCGCGGCGAGAGCGCCGACTATATATAGTGCCTGTGGCAATGCTCATGTTACTATATTTTCCTGCATATCGCGGCTTATCCGACGTACTATATATATATATATATATATATAGTACGCGCGATATATGTGTATTGTACATATTGCTGTATATTTTAATACTGCGAAAGAGCGCTCGTAAGCCTTTCCCCGCGAGTCATCGCGCGCGTATGAAACGCCATTTATTTATAACTTTATCGAAGTCAACGTCACAGCGTTGCACGCAAGCGCGACGTTGGCGATAGCTCGCATCGATAAATTCATCCATCGAGATCAACAAACCAGGGTACAATATTCGAGGCTTTAAAAAAAAAATCTCTCTGCCAATACATTCAATTCATTCGGATGAAAAAAACTTTTTCAATATTTTCCACTGAAACAACTTGTGAACAATTGTTATTGCCTATATGTATTCAATACGAAAGAATCATTGCTCGTAATCATTTCGTCGAAAAATAATTTTTAATGTTCTCGTTTTCATTCGAACGGTTGCGCCGCATCGTATCAATGCAATTGGGTCAGTGGATCTTGCGATAACAATGGTGAATTATTTTAATAGCAGTCGTATCTCAACGATAAAGTTCATCACTCTGTAATTAATATATTAATGGGGCCAAAACGAAAATAATATATAGCAGAGTTGGGCAAAATATTGTGTCAATACCAATATCCCATTCTTTTCAATCAATAACGAAAAATCAGAACTGCAAAGTTATAATTTACGTTAAGTTTTCATTTATTCTGAAGTAACATTAATGTGGATAAGCAGGGAGCATTTTTATAAATATACGCCTATGTTATCTGAACCGCATCAGTACTTTGCTTTCTGGAGTTGGTAATAAATTTGACCATGACTATAAAAACCTTTCGAGTCTATAAGGATTTTTCTTTGAAGATAAATTCCTGGTCGTCATCGTCGTGGGAGACTTTTGCAGTTCCTTTTTCACTCACTCAGGGGACAAGAGAGGTTCCCCTACGAAGTTTTTTTTTCCACCTCTTTACTTGGCTTCGTCCTCGAAGCCGCAAAATTATTTTCGCTGAGATCTCTCTCTCTCTCTCTCTCTCTCTCTCTTCTTCTTCTTTTTCCTCGTGCCTGAGCCAGGAACCAGAGCAATTCGTCAACTCGCGCTACTATGCATCGTTTCAACCAGGCTACAAAACTCTCCGTTGGGTTTACGTGCGCCCGCGGTCTTGGTCGTTTCTGTGTGAGAGCCCTTTTGCGGAGAAAACACGCTGAAGCATGGAAGGAGAGTGAGCTCTCGAGTAAGCTCGGTGGCATTAGGAATGCATGTATGCACTGATCCGTGGCCCAAGATACCGTTGGGCAATACGTCAAGTCCGCGGGCGAGAAAAATGCGCGCATGCCCTTTCTCCGTTATCCCCCTTCTGTATTTTGATCCTATCGTGCTTTTTTTTTCTTTTCTCTCTCTCTCGTTCTCCCTTCCTCCTCCTCCTCCTCGTTCCTTGTCAGCCGAGTTACGGCCTCGCGGAAAAATACAGTGCGGCATAACCGTGTCACACTGAAGCCTGCTCGACACGATATGCTGAGAATGAGCAAAAGATTAGGAAAACTTCTCGTAAGTGCTGTAAATAAAAATTGATAAAAAAAATAAATAAATAAAGGATCCGGAGTGCACGGAGGTTATCGCCGCGCCTCCTCCGATCACTCGGGCAAGAAAAATATTCTTTTTAAATAAGCAACTATCGACCGTGTCTGAAAAAAAAAAAAAAAAAAAACAGATTGAAAGAAGAAAAACAAAAGTTGACGTTTAAATCGTCACAGGGTCACCTCCGATCAAGAAAAATAGAATTATAATGAGGAGCAGGATGATATGACAAAATAGAATGCAGTTTTTTTTTTTTTTTTCAAGTTCAATTCTTATACCCAGCTGTTCGGTACTATCTTATCTCTAGAGGGTATCGATTTCCGTTTTTTACTTTTCCGAATATACACGTTTCAGTCTAACGAAAAAGAAGAACAAGAAAAAAATTGGCAGCTGGCACCGGAGAGGGCTGAATAAAAAACGGAGTATGAAGGCGGTTATATACTGAAGATGAAAACGCGGAGAGAGTTTTGTGCGGTCTATAAATTATATGGTATCCAACACATCGGTGCACACGGAGCGTGGAGGCAGACGTTGGTCGTCCAGATTCTCTCTTGGGCTTGGGGAGGTGGGGATGAAAAAGGTCACGGGGATCAGCGTGAGTGAGAGAAAAAGGGCTGCTCATGGTGGCCAACGCGTTCACTCTCCCACTGTGCTTTTGCTGCAACGAGAGTCAATATATATATATATATATATATATATATATATAGAATTTATTCTGCTTCGCGATATTCGATCGTTTTTCATTCGTTCATACGTTTTCTTGTCATACTTCTTCGCCCGCGCTTCTGCACCATCTTTCGCGATCGTTCTGATGATATCCCCCCCCCCCCCCTTTTTGTACTTCACTCTTGCGGCTTTCGGTATAATACCGATGCTCTGCGGGCAGCTGTTTGAAGTAGCAAAAAGAAACCCCTCCGTCACGAATTTTATTGGGGAGAGTGTACATTATTATAGTAAAGTCTCCTTACGCTACAAGATTTCGTCAATTAATATTCTCTGCGTAGAGTAGAACATCGTTCAGTATAATTTACTACAAAAATAATTCTAATTGTAGTAAAAAAAATATTGATTCTTATGAAAGATTAATTATTTAAAATAATTCTTAGTCATTCGAAATTAATTTTTGCTGCTTTTTTTTTTACAATAATTACTTATAATTGATTGTAAGATCTTTTTAACATTACAAATATTTTATAAAATGAAAAATTTTATACGCAATATTCTTACATCTACATGAGATGAAATATTTCTTGCTTCGAAAATATATTCAAACATGCAAAAGCCGATGGATGAGAGAAAGCCCAAACTACTTGAACAGCTAACGCATAAAAGTAACGCGCGCTTGAACGGGCCTGAATAATGATTCCCCATCGAGTACCTCGTATACTATTATTATTATTATTATTATTATTATTATTATTATATTAGGCACTCGACAGAATCGCCAGATTCTCAGAAGCACAAGTGAGCCAGAAACAAGTAACCACTCCGAAAGAGTACTTACTATGCGTGTCTTTCGCTGAGAATTCTACTGGTGATTTTTGTGTACCTAATGACATGTTCTTCTCGGTCAATATAAATATATACACTTGTACGCTATTTGTGTGCGCGCGTCAACCATCCGTCTGTAAAATTCTTCTTCATTCTACTCGTGTACTCTCTCACGTCTATAAATTTCAGAGGATGAAATGAGAGCATAATCGATCGAAAATTGTTTCAAGATTTAGGTGCTAGTTCTCTTTGTAAGATAATTGCTCTATTGAGAAATTTTCGGTGAAATTTTGTCGAAAATTTTTGTTCCGTCAGCGATGAAGAAGAATCAAAACCATAAGCAAAACTTGATCGCAATCAACTTTGTATGGTATAAGGGGTCGGTATTCACTTGGTGATTTTACGATACTGTCGACAGATGTATGTGTGGTCCATCGCGCTTGTATGAAAATCAATTTTTCGTTGCTGTGATATCCAACCGTTTTTAGCAAATTTTATAAACGAAACGATCGACGAAGGAAGCAATTCGTTCGTGAATGAAGAAGTGGACTCTTCATTCGATTATGCTCATTTTGTTGTGCGAACTTTATGGACGTCACACTCTCTACGTCCTTCGTGACTTGGCTCTCTTTAGCCCCATAGGCCGTTTCTTTACGCATTCAGAAATAGCCCGCAAACCCCGCTGCTGCGACATGTACATAGGTCGCCGATAAATTTTGCGTCACAAATTGGGCTTTCGAGTGAAGAAGGCTTTCTTCACTTTTATTCAAGTGCTCAGGTATGCCCCCTGGGTGTTTTTCTCTCGTCGTATTCTCGTTCTCACTCGGTCTATACTTTCGTCTCACTTTTTCTCACCAATATGTTCCAAAACAGCCTCTTTATTTCACCGTAGGTCCATATACTATACTTTTTCATTTTATATTCCTATCTCTCCTTTATCTCTCTCTCTCGCGCGTTTCGTCACGTTTTTGCCCAGCAGCTTTTATCTATCATACAGCTCTTGAATCCAGTGCAAGAGTACGAGAAGAGAACGAAAAAGATGGAGAAGTTTCACATCGTGGGTGACGGAGAATTTCATCGATGCTCAGAAACAGACACACCTTTATGTCTCTATAATTCATTCCTTTCATTTCTCCTTGTGCGTTTCCCTCTCGTTTCCTCTCCCTCTCTCTCTTCCTCTCTTACTCTCTCCTTCTTTTCTCGGTCTCGTCCACACTTTCGAATCCAATTAAAGTTGTCGTGTCTTCCCCACAATCCAACCCTTGTTTCTCACTCCCGCATCGTTTCTATCGTTCCACGGAAAACCCAACGAGAGATTTTCTCTCTTCGCGCTTTTCGCCGATCTCTCGAGCTCTCCTCGCATGAAACTCGTTCCCGTGACTGCGAGGAGATACGTTCCTCTCTCTCTCTCTCCCTCACTCTTTTTATTCCTCACTCTGTCCCTTCCTCCCTCAGTTCCGGAGTCACTTTTGTTTCCATTTGGCGCTTACTGCCAGGAAAACTCGAGAAACTGACGATAATGGGGAACTTCCGGCGGGTGTGTGTATTCTTTCAACGACTCGGCACTGTTCTATATGCCCTCTGTTCTGATACACGATTTTTCTCACTCGAGGATATTTTTCGCGAATATACGACATGCATATATATCGGCATATCGAGGAAAGATCAAGTATTTTTGAAGGTTTCTCAACATTTATTTTTTTACATAATTTCGAATTTACACAAATTGCGTAGCTATTAATCTTCGCTTCATGGCAATTGATAATGATAATGCGTTCGAGTGATTTTTTTTTTTCATAATGATTCTCGCGTGAAATATTTCTTTATCGAAATTTTTATAGGAACATTCGTTATCGCTGTAGAATTTTCTCATCGCATCAGTATTATTATAGCCACAGGAATTTTTATTCTATATATCAGAGCATGAAGCGTGTACGATCTTTCACTCCCATGGGTTAGTTTTCTGGCGATGTCGCGTGGTGAAATAACCACCGGAATAAACGCAATCTGGAAGGATTGCCCGTCCACTTTGCAAATTAAAATAAATAAGTGCGATACGCGCTCTCGCTCCTTGGCGTTTTTTGGCAATCGGCCAAACACGTTCCGCTCGCGGGCGCAACACGCGGCCTTGATGCTGTAGAGTATACGGGCGAGAAATCTCGCTCCTTTTTTTTTTCTCCTTTCCTTCCCGCAACGAGCAAATCCGTTACCGCCTGCACCTACACCCCCGCCCCTCTTTCCACCCTGCTTCCGCTTTTATATCGTTCGTACCGTACATATACCACGAGATCTTTTCACCCACCAAAAACAACTTCTCGTTTCTGCCTTCGCGTGGCCCGTACGAGCAACATGCACATCAGAAAAAGGCATCGTCTCTCTTTCTCTTTCTTTCTCACTGTACATTCGGGTTTGGTTGATTCGTTTGCGAGCTAGGCAAATAGGCCAACCAGACTGCCAACGACTCTTATCCGCACGAGAAAACAAGATGTCTAGACCCTTAAGACAAGAATATAAGCCGCCACGAGAGAATGAGAGCGAAATACGTAACATCGTTACTGGGATTTTGGTCCCTAAACGCGAGAGCAAGCTACCAGTGACTATTACGCCTTCGGCCTTCGGCGTAACAGCACATTACTCATAATATAGTACGAGATCGTCGCTCGGTTGTTAACGGTGAATCAAGCCCAACATAAAGCTACATGTAATTTCGTGGATGCCTTCTGAATCCCTCGCTGAATCCTTAATAATATTGGACCTCCTGCGCGGATAATAAGCGCACATTTCATGCTTCGACATTCTAGATAATACTGCGAGCCCCTTCACCAATTTCCTAATCAAATAGATATGCCTTCTTTATTTTTATTTATTTTTTTCTTCAGCGCTCTCAAGTAGCGCGAACCATTGTACCCCAGGTTGCCATGCGATTTTTATTCGATGAGAGCTCGCGACGACAGCAGTACTTTACATTAATCGAAAAGAATAAAACGCGTTTACCTGTGATGGCGGTGTGTGTGTTATACCCTCTAACGTCTATATCTCCGTATATCTGCGGTCTGCATCGAGGAGAGGACTGTACACTTTAATCGGAAAATTACCGAGACGTCGTCATTGTCATTTTCGTTTTGTATAGTCAGAGTAGACGCGCAGACATATACAGAGAGTGTGTACGATGGATAAGGAAGGAATGAACTCTTTTGCTGCTAGCTATAGGTAATGGGGCTGTCGAGAAAAACTTTAATCTCGCTCTCCGAGTGGCAACGGTATAACTTCTCTATTACAAGTCCTCCCCCCCCCCCCCCCCCCCCCCCCCTCC
>OY751313.1:48085304-48174030 GCA_963564615.1 Rhorus exstirpatorius
CGGGCGGAGGGGGGGGGGGGGGGGTCGCAAAACTCTCGTACAGTAGTTACGCCAGAGCAAAGTATATATCCCGGTGGGCGACGATGACGACGACGACGACGACGCCGACAAGAGGACGCGTTGACTGAAGTCGCTGAAAGCTATCAAGTGCAGCTCACACTCACACAATCCTTTGCCTAGCAATAATCGTAAAGTTTCTCTGTCCAGACCCTCGATAGCTTAGTATTACGAGATTCGCTTGTAAACATCCAAAGGGGCTATATCTTCACGTTATTGCTCTCTCTCTCTCCTTACCTCCCCCCCCTCTCTCTCTCTCTCTCTCTCTCTCTCTCGTTTGCTTTTCATCTCCTTGTCTACCTCGAACTTTTAGATGTGCGAAAACGCGCATTTTACAGCTTGGCAGATCGCGTGAGTTTGCAGACTGATATGACTGCGAGTCTAATAAAGGATACACTCAAGACATGCACACATCGCCTATTTGCTTTATAGATAATATTGTGTAATCATTATTTCATCGAGTCCGAACCATGTATACGTTCACTATATTTGCAAAGTAAAACTGTATGTTACGTCGAAAATTTGACGAAGCGGTATAAGCTAAACTCGAAGATGAAGTAACGATTATTTTAGTGAGCCGCGCGTGCTCAATAACGAGAAATTAAAAGGTACGTCCGCGATCAGACGTACGAACTCTCAAGAGCCTTGTCAAGTAGAACGAATCGTGTTTCATCAGACACGAATTTGCTCCGATATACTTTCGCATTCGTCAGCCAAAAAATCATCATACGCATGCCTTTCTCACGCTAAAGATGTCTAACACACATGTACTATTTTTTAATCTAAACAACTATAGTGAATCGTGGAAGTTGTCGAGTGGTTTGTCGATTCCGTTAACGTTATGCAATAGACCGTCTATATGGTTCGCGCGTAAATGTACTACATGCATTTCATGCATTCGCCAAATCACGATGAAATTACGAAAAATTATAAATTAAAAGTTTTACCGATGACTGTTAACTTTTTCTAAGAACCACATCTTTTGAAAATTTTACAAGTTTTGCTTAAGTATGATCCAGTTTTTTCAAACGCTGACTCTTCGACAAAAAAAAAACCATCTCATTTTCCATGGATATTCCAAATATATGTAATGATCCGATGAAATTTGGAAATTCCTTTTCTCTGTTTCATATTATTTTCAAATGTTTGACTTTTGTACAGCACAAGACTCTTTTCGACTTTTATTCGCGTATATCTTCCCTCAGCACACGCCATATATCTCGTTTTCTCTCTTCGCTACACACACCGTTCGTCATCCTGTAATCGAAACTTATTCGTCTTCCTTCTTCATACGCAATTCTCGTCTGTCCGTCCGTAGGATGGAAATCCCCCCAACGAAATATTATTCCTTCAACTTTTCGTTCCATATAAACATACACGTCGTTCACTTCGTTTTCGGTGAAGAATCGTCTCTTTCAGTGTTTCTCTCCTGGCTCATGTTTTGACTTTTATTTTGCCATGGTGGATCGTCGTTCCCACAGCGCGCTCGTATCTTTCGGGCTAAAGTGGCTACTTCGTTATGACATTACAGATTCTCACGGGTCGCCAAGACGTATGTCTCTCTTCCCTGGTTTCACGTATAGCACAGTCGTACAGCACACATCTTCGTCTTTTATCTCTCTGGTCTTTGCTCGCAGAAAAGCGATGCTGGAATGTGCGCGAAAGGGGATTCAACAAAGATAGAGGGAAAGAGAAAGAGAGAGAGAGAGAGAGAGAGAGAGAGAGAGAGAGAGAGAGAGAGAGAGAAAGGTGTCCCAGGGGAAGAGCCATTTTCCATCCAGAAGTCCGAATCGAGGGCTGATTTAAGGAGGCACTTTGCGAAACGGGAACAACCCGGCACTATTAGCGTGCGTCCAGTCTCAGCTCTCGCCCTTGCTCGTACTCTTATATGACGCTATATAGAATGGTATTTAGGGGAGATCGGGGCAAAGTGGGCACTGCTTGACCGAAAATTGAAAAAAAAAATCCCTTTTAAAAGTATATAATTCATCTCCAAGAAATTACAGTTCTCCATAAAAATTTTGCTCTTCAAAAAAAAAAAAATCGAAATTTTTTTCCGGGAAAAATTAATATTTCCTCGATAATCCGTATTTCTTTCATAAAATTTTTTTATATTAGTAAAAATTACTTTTCCTTCCAAAATCTTTTTTCTTTAAAAGTTTTTTGAGAAATGATAGTCATGTACAATGATTTGCTAATGTGTGACTTGTGTTTTTTGATTAAAATAAACGGAATTGAATCAAAATTGTTGACGCGTAGCTCACAGAACCGGCGCCGTTTGACAGTCAAAAAATGGACGAGCTTCATCTGCGATAAAATGCTATTAGTTAGAAGCCACGGATTAGCAATTCATCATCTGTAACGACTCATTTTTCATAAAACTTTTGGACGAAACAAATTTTTTTATGAAAAAAAATTTCGAAATTTTTGTTGTAAGAATAAAAAAAAATTGGCATTGGGTTAGTTTATGAGTTTGGGTTTAATTGAAAATAAAAAATTTTCGAAGAAAACGATGTATGAAAAAAAAAAAAAATTAGAAAAAAATTCCAATTTTTGTCTGAGATATCCACTTTGCCCCAGTGCCCATTTTGCCCCGGTCTCCCCCCATATATAGTATATATATATATATATACACGAGATATGTACCATAATGCCATCGCTTATTTGAACTTTATTACCCCCGACGTTATATCGTTATTGCCCATTCATTATTGGCAGTTTTGTGAGTCTATCATCGTGTGTGTCGAGCGCGGTGAACCGCGGTAGCCTTTCCAGAGCTGTTGGTGTGCCCCGGGTAAAAGAAATAACCTGTAGAAATGGCGGAGGGAAAGCTTTCCACCATCACACACACCGCCAAACGCAATATTACATCGTTGCGGAGGCTACTGGCTACTACCCCCGGAGATATACAGTCAGTGCTTCGGTGACACATTGCTAGAAGCTGGGCGCACTGGGGGCAACGGTAGATCTTGTAATAAATTATTAACGTTCAGTGGTGGAAGGCGAACGATAAAGCGAGAGGCAAAGAGAAGCGACGCAATTTTCCGCGCGTCACACTGGGTTTTACCTCCCCACCGATTCTTTTTTCCTCCTTTTTCTTTCTTTCCAGCCCCCTCGATCTCTCTTAACTTCATATATTTTTTCGTTATAAAGTGTACCGCAAAGGCACAGTATACCGCAAAAGTTCCTGCACAGAGTGATGGTAAAAAGGCGGAGAAATTTTTTTTTTTTCTCAGCTCGTAGTTTCTTCCGAAGCTATACACCTGCACAGTATGCGCACGTTGAGTCGAGTGAGACAATAAGCCTTTTGGAAGATTGCCCTGATGGTGGGCCGTATATGTACTCTAAGGGTGACTCCCCACGGAGCGTAACTTGCGTACGCGTAAGATGATTCGACCAATCAGGACGTCGCATCTAGGGATCCGTTATCCGCTTAGTAATTTTAACGCTCTTGCGCTATTATTTTACGCTTAAATCAATTTTCTGCGGTACTACGCCGATGTTACATGTATTGGTGTGTATCTGTGTATTGCACGAAATGTCATTTCGACCATTTTATGAAAAAAATTATCGGACACCAAGATTTCGAGTATTTGGCTCGTGTATTTTTATGCAAAAGCTTTTTTTTTTAAATGATTAGTGCTTATACTCATTAATATATGCTAATGACATTACCGAAACTCGTGGAGCTTTGTATGGTTGGGTTGGGATAGGTTAGAGCTCCGATTGTTTATTTACATACATTCCGCTGTCACACACTCTCGCATCTGAAGTGCCCATTCCCCATGGCGCGTATTTGGCGCAACGCTACTTTACAGCATCCAATGACAATTTTGATTACTTTTTTCGTCTTAGTAATTAATGTATTTTGCTATTTGTGATTGGTTGCGCTGATTACGCTTTACGCGATATTCATCAAAATACGCGCCATGTGCATGTATAAGACCGTGCAATAGCGTAATCTGCTAGTGATTTTCCGCCATAACCAATATCCCCAAGTTACGCGTACGCAAGCGTACGCAAGTTACGTTCCGTGGGGAGGCACCCTTGGAGCATAATGCTTTCCGGGCAATGAATACATAGTTGTCCTCTATCACGGATGAAACACCCTGCAAGGGTGGCGACTCCTTTGCTCTCCTAACCACTCCCATATTCTTACAACGTCTTCGTCTCTCTCTCTCTCTCTCTCTCTCTCTCTCTCTCTCTCTCTCTCTCTCTCTCTCTCTCTCTCTCTCTCTCTCTCTCTCTCTCTCTCTCTCTCTCTCTCTCTCTTCTCGTTTCTTGTTGCTACACACTTTATCAGAGGGCTTACTTCAGAGTTACGTAGGAGCTATTTGTTTCACGGGATATGTTGTATATAACGTACCTACTTACGGTCTAACGGCAGCATACACGTGAACGCATTTAGATAGTCATATTTGCTTCGAAAAAGCTCACACGACTCACACTCTTATAATATGAACATGCATACCCGAGTTTTTCCTCTTCCAAGGAGCTTTTTCGCAAGTCTAGTCACGGAAGTGGTTACTCTCCCGCGATTTGATAGCAATAAGATACACGCAGGTGAATCGTTCCAAAAAAAAAAACGAGAGAGAGAGAGAGAGATATAGAGAAAAAAAGAGAGAGGACAAACGAGCCATGAATTTTCCCAAACCGTTTGTCGAGGTCAATGGAAATATTTGTCGCTGCGGGTGCTCTGCATGGAAAATTTTTCTTGTTCTATATACACTTCTTATAAACCGCGGATTTCTATCTCGATTTCTTTCGGGACAATATCATTTCATCCTGTATATCTCGTGCCCGTTCTCTTTCACTTTATTCTTCTCTTTGCTGCTGTCGTTTCCATATATATCCTCTTCGTTGGAAATACAGTCGAAGCTGTGTTCAAAAAGCCTTTTTTTTTTTTCCTCTTTGTAAATAAATCGGAATGAAAACGCAAACACAAATTCGCATAGCATATCCATCTCTCTCATTCTCGCTGTACAAGTTTGATTGTTAATGGCTGCCAGAGAGATGTAGGACAAGTCCAATTTGCGAACTTCGCGGAAATTCATAACGCGGCGTTGGTTATCTCTCTCGTTCTTTATGTATATGTATATTTATATGTAGAGATGTCTTGTCAGCATACAAGGTAATTTTGTACTGAAAATCTTGACAGCCAAGTTCGGGGAGATCCTCCTCTCATGTGTGTGCGCTGCTCTCGGGACGCGGGGAATCGCCTCGTTATTTTCTTCTGAACGAATGAATCTTGCATCATTCACCACTCTCTGCTCCATCTATCTCACATGCTGTACCACGATAGAAGCGGCAATACAATATACATACATATATATACGCGCGCGTGTGTGTGTGTGTATGTGTGTGTGTGTGTGTGTGTGTGTGTCAGTGAGGACCATACACACACTATATGGTTTTATGTACATATATCTCGCGAGTATTTCCGGTATGTTTGATAGCCGCTGCGGGAATCGCGGAGCAGGATGGAGGAGGCCGCGTTTGCACCACACGTACGTCTAGACGAAATTGAATTTAAATATGAATGTGCCTCACCGATGTGCATAGCACTGTATGAAGCAATGCATGTAACAGAGCACTTCTACACAGTTGGCTATTAAATGTATATAATATATGTACACGGTCTGCTCTACCCCACATATACATGTATCTCCATATGTATATATATACATACACACACATATCTTTCTGATGGTTTCTCCAAATGTGTAAAAATTTTGACGAGACGTATGAGTTACGGAGGCCTCTAGTCCGGTCGTCTCTCGTCTCGCTTTTCCTGTCTGCAACCAATTTTCGAATTTTCCACATTGCCAGCTTTATACATTGTATATATGTAAGACAGAGAATTCTCGAAACAGAACGAGACTCTGCGGCCACTCCGCACTACTCTGGTCTCCTTTATCAATTTGCCAAACTCGCTTACTAGCTCTTCTTCTTCTTCTTCTTCTTCTTCTTCTTCTTCCAACTACTCCTCCTCTCAGTCTTCGTCTTACCGTACTTCTTTGAGTGATAACAAATACGGGATCGCTTGCACGAAATTGAATTCGCGAAAGAGCACTACCAGCACTATATGTATCACTCTAACTCCATCCTATACTCATCCGCGGAAGCGTACAGCTCGCAATTTTAATTCAATTTGTTACATCGATTGTCGGGTTACAACTTTGCAGAGCTACCCACACACATGCACTTGTAATGCTTCGAGCGATCTATTGTCATTCAGATTCCGTGCTGCTATGCATGTCCCTTATTCATCGGTTTATTGCTGCTTCGTGCAACCTTGCCGCTCGATACTTTCTCTCAATTGCTCATATCCATTATATCCGATCAATCGCCGAATGAGCTAGTACTTCATTGAAGTGCCAGCATTCAAACGTACATTTTATCCCTCTTTACGTTGATTTCAATAGCATATAATCTCCAATTAGATCCCCAACGATACGAAATTATAGGTATAAAAAAATATTTTTCACAACGGTTGAATTTTTAATCTAAGATTTTTTATCCGAACAAAGTATGTTTTACTTCTGTGATATCATAAGGAATGTAAGTGTGTCCTTAATATTTACAATCGCTCTTATAAAAAATTTATGATAAAACAAATTGATATTTCTCTGTGTACGAGCAATACGATCTCCGATGTCACACACCATTGCTTGCTCGAGCGTGATAAAATTTTCGAACAACAAATGCAGTGAAGCTGCAAAGAGGTCGCACCCACGCTTTTTATTCACCCGATAATATAATGTGGCTTTGGAACGTGTAACTCCGTGCGCTAGTCATTGATTATCGAATGGCTTCGCCGTTGAGTAAGAGAGGAAAAAAAAAAGTCTCAATCCGCAGACGCGTTATGTGAACTGGAAATACGTTGCAATAAATATTTCAAAATGAAAAATAAAGTGTAATATAACGATGAGTGATTGCAGTGCATTTCGAATGAAAAATTATTTCAAATATTCGCACAAAAAAATTACAAGTAATTATTTCAAGGTAAAGAATATTCAAATAATTCGGAACAATTCGGCACAATCATTGTAACGGAATTGTCATTATTCTATTTGACGAATATAGATCACGAGTGTTTTATAAAAATATATCAAATAAAATGGAATCCGAATGTACGAGTAATAAACCATCAAAGGGATTTCGGGTCTTTCGACACACTGACGGAGATTTGGTTTTTACTTTAATGCCAAAGGGTCGATCGAGGAGATAAGTGGTGTGTGCATGTGGTACGGAAACCCCGGAAATTCCCGATCCGTATGCTTCGTTGAATCCTCCTCGAAGTGGAAGAAAATATTTTTCAATACATGTATATTCATATTAAATACAACAGACCGCGCAGGGAGAAAGGATAACAGAATGACGCGTCGATTTTCTGATTTCTCAAAAAAGTGTAAAACATCGAAAGCACATAACGTCTCATCCCCGTGATTTTAAAATTTGCATAGTTGGAATGCAATGAAAATAAGCTTTCTTTTTTTGACAAAATTATTTCCAGTATTGTCTCAAAGTCGAAAATCGTTTAAACGTTTTTTTCAGTTTTTTTTTTCTCGTGACCTAGGGCCTAAATATGCCAGAAAAGCGTCAGCAATACTGGAAATGATTTTTTTATGTAAAAAAAAAAAACATATTTTCGTTGCATTCCAACAATGCAAATTTCAACATCATTCATCCCCATTCTTGTCTCGTTTTCGTTTCTCATTTCTCTCCGCTCAACATTTTTCTCTCTTTTCTCTCTCTCTCTCTTCCTTCTCTGTGCGATACCGATGCTGCGGTACATCCTTTAAAATTCACTGTTCGGGGAATTTCGAGGCTGTCAGCACGCGCGACGAGCATTCCATGGTCGGGATAGTATACCCGGATAGCCAGTTAAAAGAACGGGGAGAGAAAAACAAAGGTGATACATATTTTTTATAATTTGCATGACGGCACATCGGCCGGTTGAGGAAGGGATGGTTTGTACATTGGGGGTGCATGGCTGACAACGCGATTGATGCCCAGCCCGATCAAAGCCGACGTACGATCCGATAGTCGATAATTGATCGTCGTCGCAGGCGCGTCGGTGTTGGACTCTGGGAGCTCTACCATTCCCGCTCGCTATACTCTGTCCGGGAGTTAGCCATCCGCCTCCTCTTCCTCCTCCTCCCTCCTCTTTTCACCGACCTCTACCACCGCTGAATCCCTGAAAATGCACATCGATCTTGTCCAGCGGGATGGTTATAGCTCGCGGGAACCCTCGCACAGTAGACTCCGAGAGGTTAGCCCGGTAGCATTACGCACGTTTACTCTTTGCATTCTCGTCGGCGATTCCTAGGGTTTTCTCTATTTCACTCTCTTCTCTCTCTCTCTCTCTCTCTCTCTCTCTCTTCTCTGCCGACGATCGCTCAGTATCTCCCGACGATCGTATATTCGACCATAAAAAAATCTTCGAACCTTTATTACATTTATCGGTCAATTTATTGGAAAAATGTACTTTTCAAAGCACAATAACTTGGCATAGCCATTACAAAAGCACTGCACCGCTATAATCAAATTTCATCCGTGATGAGCGACAGCTCATACACGTGTCCTCCCTCAGTTAATCGAGTATAAAAACGTCACAATACTTTTTGTACGTTTTTCGATTCTATAGTTGAGAGTTAATCGAAAAATGGACTCGCACCCTATACCGATAGTACCCGAGTACAATGTACTTTTGGCACCCTGTATATACAGCTGCATCATCAACGGTCTAGTTTGTTTAAAAAACGCTGCAACAATGATACAATTGCAATCGTGCGTCTGTCCAACCATTATAAAAGGGCAACAAAAATATCGCAAACTTTTCTTCGACATTTTTTGAATTATCATTATTTCGTCAAACAAATTTTTTAAATATACATTTTTTTTTTTTAAATTGCGATGTTCATATATCTTTGCAAAGACGACTTTCCTCATGTGGAAGTCACGAGTATTCGATCGAATGAGGACGATGCGCGACAACGGAATGGGATTCGGGTACACATTTGGTTCAAACCAAAAGGCTTTTGCCAAGTCAGCTTTATTCTTTTTCCATCGTTTTTTGTCATCATAGTAAATTACCTTCGTGCGATGCGATCTCATGCGCCTAGATATTGGAAAATATTATAGGCACACGCAGCCTTCAAACGTTTTCTCTCTGCGCGAGAGTGAACTGGTATATTACAGAGCCTCGTTTTATCGAGCGTATAAGAAAAACTTGAGCGCTTCTTTGCGATCAGCTTCTTAAAGAGAACACGTTTAACGGAGTTCGAGCTCTTCTCCCTGAAATCTTGAGAAAGAAGATCGCAACTTCACATTCTCACCGCTTTTCGCTTCTTCGTTTCTCGGCTTTCCCGCCTCTCTCTCTCTCTCTCTCTCTCTCTCTCTCTCTCTCTGTTAGTTTGCCCATACACCGAACTTACCCCATGGAGCTTCCGATCTCTTTGTTTACCGCTCTATCCAGTCTCCTTTATCATCCACGTTACTGCCACGATTTCCTATCGTATATTATAGACATCACGAAAAATCTTGTGCTCTCATGCACTTAAAAAAAACACGAAACTTTTCCACGACTTTAGCGTTTCTCGATTGACGTTCGTATAAAAAAAAGAGAGCGATAAAAAAAAACGAGCCTGCTCTGCCAAACATAATTTTCTTCATATAACATCTTTATCTAACTGCGACCATCCGTAATATAGCAGTGATAGTACATAGATGGCGTAATATATACATATCTATATATGCTAACAACGATTCGTCATATCCTTTATCGATTTATTATTTATTGGCAGGGTTATATTGTATGGGAAATAATTGAAGAACCGATAAATCATGTGTCTCGCGGGTCTATCTGTGTAGTATTAGTTCTCGGTCGTAATTTATCATTAATAGAGAACTTTGCTGGAGACACAGACAGTCACAGCCGCAGAGAAACAAACGGAGAGTAAAAGAGAGGGGGAACTCACGTTTCGCGTCTGCATAGTTTCCTCGAACCTCTGCTTTGGCAGAACGTCTGTAGCAGAATTTCCCGAGCTGTTAAGCGCTCGTCTCAACGCTGTCTCCCTCGTGAAGAGCACATAGTCTCTAAACCCCCCCCCCCCCCCCCCCCCCCCCCCCCCGGTGTTCTGCAACATACACGACACGCACAGTGAAATTCTGTAATTCTCTTTTCTCCAATCTCGCATTGTGGGTACCCCCTCCCACACATACATATTCCTCCTCTCTTTCTTTCTTTCTTTCTTCCTTCTCACGCTCGCACGCGGCTTTGCTATCCGCCAGCTCGCGACGTCGACGATTAATGCGTTCACGAGGAAACTCCGTAACGGCACCTAATGTTGGGCCATGAATCAAAGCTACCGCGAAGTATAGGAAGACCATTTCAGAATGGCTTCTCTCCATCGTTCTCCTATATACATATCTCTTTCAGTTTCTGTACTCGAACCTCTCCTCTTGTTGATATAATAATTGTGCGGTAATATTTTGATACTCTGCATTTCCAATTTCGCTGAGCTGTCTCATTCATCCGCGGTGCTTGGTGTTCCCTCGAAATTTCCGCAATTTTTTATTCAAAGAATTTGATTTTCACAATGTAAAGTATCGTTTCGTGAACTTACAATGACGATTATATTTTTATTATAATTACATGCGTGAGTATAATGAAGATCCAGCTATAATAGATACGGTCGTTGCATGAATCATTTGCACAGTGTGTTGAGGAACCAAAAGAGTCAGGAGAAAACGAACAGAGTGCATCGAACTCTCGCGGTGGTTTTCCGCCGCGTAGCGAGTGAAAGCGCGACACGATTCTCGCGTGTACTTCGGCCAATGCACTCTCCTGTTTTCGTAACTCACACACGATACTCTCTACTACGACACATACTCTGGCGTTGCGTCAATTTCCTCAATGTAACTCGATTCTTCACTCGCGTTGTATACTGTGGTGTATCAAGAGACGCGGCAGCGTCATAACGTCAAGTAATTGAAATAAAACGCTTTTAACACCCGTTCGCGAACACCGTCGCACTCTTCTATGCTCCAATATATTTATACCATTTTGCCTATACAGCAATCACGTTAGAGTCAGTAGATGGATCTTGCGTTTCATCATTCAGTGTTCACCGGTCGAATATTTTGTACACCTCTTGCGCATAAACAGATAGACGAGTGTATATGCAAAACAAAAATGTGAGAATCTCTTTGTGGACGTATACTGTGCGTATATGTATTGTCAGCAAACCAACCACTCAGTGTACTCGGATTAATGGTGGAGCGTTCACACGTCCACCGGAAACATCGATAAATATCGAAGAGGATAGGGAGGAATGGGAAACCCGGGGATGGTAGCTACAATGATATAATCGTGCCACAGAGAGTTCGAACGATACTCCAATATATCGAGTATTACGAGAGAAGAGAGAGAGAGAGAGGAGCGATTGAGGGTTCTGTCGCTAAATCGAAATTGAACACCCTCTTTCGCTTGCGGCAGCAATTAATCGTCGTCGAATTCGAACTCAACGACCTGCCGTGTATATATATACGCATATACCCGTATTATGGGAGTAACGTAAAAAGAGCCAAGTACGACGAATAAATTTATGAAAATAATTCTCCTTAAACACAATTTTACACATGAACATAGGATCCTCATAAATTTAGTAACGATAGCTCAGAAGTGGCAAAACAAATAGTGTACGTATAATGAATATAAAGAGAGAAATTTCTATGAATTGGGACGTTCAAGAACGAATACAAATAAGAATAAAAGGTGATGTTCATTCACTTCCTGCTTCGGTTCACTGCGGATACCCCCCTGTTATCTGAGCGAGCGCTCTCTGTAGCACCGGTTGGCCATTGTCGCGATGGAACTTTTCGCGTTTCCGGCATACGTGCACGTTGAACTTTCTGAGTTTCCAGCTGAAACGCTGCTGTGATGCTCTTCTAGCTGCTGGATCGGCTCGGATCGTTGGATGACTGCAGCGCTACGAAACGGGTATTGCACGCCCGGGGGCCCACATAAGAGAGAGAGAGAGAGAGAGAGAGAGAGAGAGAGAGAGAGAGAGAGAGAGAGAAAGAGAAGCTCGAGCTCTGTTGCTCCCCTAACAGAGCTCTGACTACGAGAGGGTAGAGGTACTCGAGTGTCGTAAACGAAGTTAACTCCCTTCTCTCTTTCGTCTTCTCAACCTGGGTTTTCTTCTCATTCTCCACCTCCGGGAGCCCTTCTCTTTCTCTCCATTGATCTCTCTCATCTCTTCCTCTCACAGTTTTCCCATCTCAATTCCACATTTCTGCATCCATCTCATTCTCAAACTCACCCTTCTTTGTTTTGGATTACGTGGAGGAATCGACCAAGTACTAATGAAGGCACGCGCACACCCGGTTCTCCCGCAGTTCCCGTTCCTTTGCTGCTGCTGCTGCTGCTAGTATGCTTTTGTCGTTGTCGTCGTCGTCGTCGTCGTCATCGTGGTCGTCGTCGTATCCAGCAGAGCACAGCGGGCTGGGTCGAACACTCCAAGGCCAGGGCTCACTGGTCGCCGCTACACCAGCTAGACATAGTTTAATTAAGCGAAACTGGTGGTATATATCAGTGTACTTGCATACACATATATACATTTAGAACCCACAGCCTGCTGTACAAGCCCAGAGTTCGACACGCACACCGATGCGTAAACATATCTCTCCCCGATGAACTCCGGTGTAGCTGTACGTATTGACTACGTGCGCATGTTTTTTTAAGTCCCTTACCTCCACGCTGCTGCACATCCATTCATACAAAACTAAATTCAGAGAGAGAGAGAGAGAGAGCGAGACCATCTACCTCCAGGGAATGATGTATACATATATATACTTTAGCGTATACAGATCTAACTCTGAAACTATCCCGAGCATTTTGGCAAGTCGGCAACTGGTCTTTGTCCACAGGATCTGCCGCTTCCTACTCTCTACCCTCGTCTCTGTTTTGGCTTTTTGTATCATAATAATGAAATCATAATAGGTTACGAATGCACGCTTCGAGAGAGATACCTATCGTTTTCCTTTATGCAATATCTGTTTCGACGACAACACGGATAAGAGGAGTGCTTGATATAAATTCTCCTGGGTATCCCACTGCGTTACCTTAACCAAACGAGATACCGTTCTAAAACGTTCATTTCTACAAAAAGTTTGCCCTTTTCAATAATAATGTCAAATAAAAATTCGAAATGTAAGAAGACGTTCAAAATTCTTCTAATAGTTTTTTTTTTTCTTCAAATTTTGACATCTAATATAAAACAAAGGCAAATTGGTTTTTTTTTTTCAAAACTAGACAATTTGATGAGCGTGTGTAATATAAAAAGAGGCTTGAAAAAATCTGAAAAATTCACGTAGTCCCTGCATATGACATACTGATTACTCGCAAAGTTACAGTGGTTACAGCAAAATCAAAGACGTCGAAGTATACAAACTTGTGTCGATACTTGGTGGAATAGCCTATATACTCTCGATGCAATACAGCCTGAAGATTTATAATTATGAAATATAAGAAGCTAAATCATCTGTAACTTTCTAAGCAAATAAATGAAAAGACAGTTGACCTCTCTGCTACACACTTCACCAGCCGGGGAATTCTTGAGACGAGTACAGAGCTATACCGGGGAGAACTTTCCTGATAAACCCTTCGAGATTCGGACGCACGCACATGCGTGCGGTCAATCTCTACTGCTATCGAGAATATTAAGCCCTCGTCCCTAGCAGCAACGGGATCTCAACAATGTACATGTAGTAAATATCGACTTATTTTTTCGTAGTTAAATACCAGAATGTATACTGCGGTTCACTCGCCATGAGTCGCTCGATAGCCCGAGCCTAACCTACGAGGACTTGTCACGACAACCATATATGTACAAAATCGACTGAATATTTCATTAGTCAAAAGATTTGCCAAGACTTCTACTGTAAAGGTATTATGGTGGCGTAGATGCATACTCGACACGTAAAGTGGAATATCACGATACAAGTTGAAACTTCAAGAAAGGCGGAAAAAAAGAGAAGTGCAGTATTTTCTCGGACACCATAAAGTATACAATCTCCGTCGACATCACTTATTTTTCTTTCTATCGTTAGTTTGTTCCCCTCGGCATTTTTATCATTTTTATACGAGTCTCATGACGGTGAAACGACGGTCATATATGATGCGCCACGTTATCACACGTTAAAACATTGCTCACGAAACATCTGCCATTGTCGTTTCGCCTTTCTATGCCATAATCTCTATTCTCCCACTACACAATCATCGTTGTCCAGATTGCTATGGTATTCTCTAAGTCTAAAGCGCAATCGCGATTAATGCGCGCATTTATCATCTCGTGCAATAACCGCAGAGAGACGCACTTCAGTCGCGTAGTATGTCGAGTGGACGAATGGAGTCACACCAATAGTTCGAATTCGGTATAACGACATGGCCACAATAGTATGCGTGGCGCTGCATGCTTGAGTAGCCTACCGCAGGAAATTGGGTTAGTTAAGGTTCCTGGAGACTCTTCGGTGAAGAGGCAAGAAGTCAGAGTGTACCAGGGACGAAGCTACTGCGGTGAAACGCAGAATTTCGGGCGAAGAGTCCTCTCGGAGTATCCGCATAAAGGAACACTGGAACTCCAATCTCCATTGGATCACGAGTAGTGGTGGTAACATACAGAATAGGAACTGAATTGGTATAGTATGCGAATCCACTGGCTTGCTTTCTCGGTCTGATTCACTGTACTTTTCGAACATCTTCGCATGACATGACTTTCGTGCTTTTGCCCCGGATACTTGGTTGGCATCTTGACGATGAAGATGGGAGAGAGAAGAAGAAAACGACACTATGTCCGATGGGACGTACAGAGGTTGTGAGAAGATCAAGAAATCGAGTTTATATTTATATGCTCCTCACGTATCCGCGGGTGGCGCGTGAGCGATAGAACACGTATACACCATGGCTCCTTCTCTCATTCTATACGGGACCAGTGCGAAGCATTGGCAACATGCACGTCTAGGATTTACTTTCCTCTCCTGCTTTTGGCCCGCAAACACAAAAACTCCTTCGAGCTTTGATCTCATTTGTGAGAGGCTCTACCATCTTTTTGGTGGCTTGCTTTTCCTGTATCTATTTCACAAGGAAATTGATGCTGTGAACTTATCGCCTCGGTATACCATCTATTTATAGTATCCTGGGACCATCTCATACCATCGTCTTGTCTGCCTCTGCTCTACAATTTTCGATTTCTGCCTCCTGTTCATACCATCGTGAACTTTTTCATTTCCTTTTTTACATTTTACGGATTCTTGCATTTCTCTGTATCCCTCTCGTCTCCAAGGGTTCTTGTCAACTGTCCTGCGCATCTCACTTTTCGGTACCTGTCAACTTTTAATTTTCACTCCGTTTCAATCGTTATAATCTACATACACTACTGCACACGAAAACTGCTCTATCTCTCAAAGGAGGGTTTCCTTTCGTTTCAGCCCATGTCCCTTTGTTGCAATATACCACCGAGGTTTCTTACTTAAGTTTGCAACATTAGCCCGCGAGTTGAAAGCCGACGACCAACCCGAGTTCCCTTACCGCAGACTCACAAAGTCCTCTGACGGTGGCGTCGCCCACTACCATCACGAGCATAACTCTCTCTATTCATTTATGTCTTGTGTGCGGGGATGCGTGAACGGAAATTTGGTAGCACTAGTCCCGTGTTTCTCGTATACGTATACTAGCAATTCTGCTTTGCCGGCTCCTCCTCGATGCCTTGATCATACTTGAGCATCTTGAGAACGTTCTGTCAACTTATCCTGCGCTAGGTATATATGCGTCTTATTTTAGCATTATCCCTATTATACGTATCATACAGTATGACGGGTTGTCTCAGGAATTTCCACAATCAACGAACCTGGAGATACTAACTCTAAGCTCGAAACTTTCCGGCATGTATTAGGGTATAATGGAACTTTAACGGCGTTAGCCCAGTGTCTCTCTTACACATATACTAGCCATTAAGCTTTTTGCCTGCCCTCCTCGATGTCTTGGTCTGTTTGATTATCTTGAGAACGTTTTGTCAACCTCCACCACTATATCGGTATTTATGTCTTATTACAGCGTTATCCCTATTACACATATCATAATTAACGAAAACGGGTTGTCTCAAGAATTTTCACATTCGACGAATCGGTGTAACTAATTCTAAGTTTGGAACTTTCCGGTATGTCGTAAGGATAAATCGTGGACACATACAGTATATAAAGATAGGCGAAGAGACACGAAGCCTATTGAGATTCATGCAACATGAGACCTACGACTTCTCTCGTCATCATCTCAATCGTCGCTAGGGGATAACTTATACTGTAAAAATTTTGCTAAACCAAATATGTCAAAGTTTAAGCCTCCGTTTTCGTCTGCGCTCAACTCTTGCTTACGATTCCTCGCGTTAGTTTGCGCCCGTACCCTCGAAAGTTGAGAGTCAAATGATTTACTAATTTTCGACTTTTCCCTTCAAAGTTCTCTCTTGCGACATCAAACTCTTTTCGTTTATCTCTCTCTCTCTCTCTCTTTCTCCCTCTCTCTTTCTCTCTTCTTTTACTTTTCTCTCTCTAGATTCAGCTTTTTCTTTTGATATCTTTAATTTCAACGTTTCACATGCCAGCAAAGTGGATATTAGTTCACGTTCACATGATAGCAAAGCGCATATTAGGTGAGAGCCAAATGCTTTACGTGCACAGTGTTCGATTGTGCTATATTGGCTATTTGTATTTATATTACTAAATCCCAATCATCTCAGCTAGATGCTCACATGACCTAACGAACGTGTGTGTTTGTTAGGTCATGTGAGCATGCATACAGCCGTTATCCATAGCGGTACGGGTTTGAAATGGATGGCTGGACCCCATACACGCTGTGGCTAGTGAAGCATAATATCGTTTGATGATGCCATTAAGCTCGAGTCGGCTTATTGTTTCTCGTAAATGGTTCGGAGACGTGTATTTCCATTCTCCCGTCAATGCATGGGGACACGCCACATCCACCATGCTGGATGCACAGTCAGGGGTTGCGCGCTATCTATTAGAGGATATGTATGCCTGCTGCGTACTGGTGGAATATCAACGTGCACGTGCTCTGGCGGGTGTATGCCGCAGACATAACTCGACCTTCCTTTTTCTCACGAACCGCGGTGTCTCGCCATTGTCTATGCACATGGTCTACCAGAGAGATGCTGTGGTATACAATTTGCTCGTGTGTCTTCCGATAGGATGTATTAATCCGCCACTTTTCAGCACAGCCGGTATTTATATTAACCTTTTGGTCGATGAAATGAATCGGAACCGTACACCACCGTAACAGGAGGCTATAGTCCGAAGTGGTGCGGTCAGAAGGGGTATACTGTATGATAATGGGAGAGCAGAAGAAGCAGAGCATGACAAAACTGGAGTAAAAACTTCTTTCTTTTCTCGCGCATCACGCGAGCTTATGCTTGCACAATTATTTCCGCGTCACATACTCCTCGAAATATATTCCTTGTATGCCATCTGTCTGAGAAAGCAGAGTAGAGCTGCCAGTACAGTAGCACCGTTAACCGCCATCAATCCTATGACACTTCTCTCTCTCTCTCTCTCTAATTCGTACACTCTTCGAGTACCTCAAACTCATACCTCTGGATCTCTTGCACTGGCTAAAGCATCGCTCCCGACTTGGTGACTTCGGAGCCAAAGATGCTCACGAAAAACGAAACGGAAAGGGAGAATGGGATTCGTCGATAAACGAACTTGACATAAGCTGGCACCCTTGGCAAGTAAGGGATAGCATTGCGGAATGGAGGAGGGAAATAGGTGAGGGGAACGGGCAAGTCGAAGAGGCAGAGAGCCGCAAGACGAGAGAATGAGAGGGATGGGGTAAAGCGCCGGAAGAACGATACGATCCCATAGGGTTATCGACGCGATCACGGGCCATTAGGCGCGTGAATACTCTGAACCCGTTCGTGTCCGCGCTCTCCCCTCTTGCTGTCTTTTCCTCATCCCCGCAGTTGGCTCTCGCCGCCGCCGCCGTCCCCCGATAAATGCCACTGAAATATAGGAGGCCTCCTCTTACAGTTCTGCCGCTCCAGTCCAAAATTATTTCCGCAAGGTTTTCATAATCCCTGACTCTCTCTCTCTCTCTCTCTCTTCTACTCTGAACAGCGGTTTGATCTCCGGTCAACGATGTACCACACTTAGAACGCATTCTCTATATGGACAAATAGATTCTTCGCTGTATCTGAGGTTAAAGATGAATTAACGTATGCGTCGCAACCAAAAGCAAACAATTGAGTCTCAGCTCAAAATAACGATTTTGCTAATTTATGTATTAGCTCTTTTATAATAAAATAATTTTCTTGGCCAATCACGAAATCCGATGAATTGCCCAATGCTCAATGGCGTTGTACACAGAAACAGCAGAGTTGTCAATATTTCGATATTTTGTCGATGTTGCTACGAGGAAAATGACGATGAAAAATATAGAACTAATACCCGATCATTGGGCGAACAGCTCTAAAAATTGTTGCAAACGCCGTATTACATAGCGAAAAATTCAATGAAGGAATCCCCAGTGAGAAACGACATAAAGAACAGAGTAGGTCCGAGATGTTCAGATGCATGGCAGCAAAATCATTATGCAGAATATAGAGCGAGAGGTTAGTGGAAATGGTCGCACATCCCTCGTCCAAGGGTTAACTTTCGGACCGTGGTATATATACTAAACAAGAGTCGCAAGAATCTCTGTGAGTGGTGGGTAAACCGTCGAGAGGACCGAACAGGAGGTTTCTCCAGGTCTCCTCTTTCGCGCCAAGCTGTAAATTCCAGGAAGCCAAGAGACCAAAGACAATTTGTAAAGGTTCTCGCGTGTCGCTTTCGCATCGTTTCACACCCCTCTGATCTTCTCTTGCCAAGTGATTCTCATTCTTTCCCCGCACTCTCGCCCACTCACAATTATATTCCTCGTGGCAAAACCTCGTGGCCGTCTTCCCAATCTTCTAGACTCTCTCTCCATTTCTCTCACTCGATCTCGCACATTATTGTCGTGCTGAGAGAAGCAAATTGTGTAAGTCCCTCTATCTCGCTTTCTCTCGTCAATTACCTGAATTCTCTCTGGGATTCAAAGAGCTTCTGGCTGTTCCTTTGCTCGAGCGCGGACTTGACGAGAAATTTGAATCCACGAGAGAAACGAGCATTATTCGAAGATTATTCGACCGTACTCTAACGTCTACGAAAACGGGAAATGATGAGACGCTCCTGATTAAAGAGACGATATGTATCGTCTATTCGTCTACCGATTCATGTCCTATAGCAAGATAAAAGAACTTCTTGCGGAGGGCACAAAACTTTTCCTCGAACATATTCTTACTACTGTTTACGTCGTCACGCGAAAAAAAAAAAAAAAAAAAAAAAAACATACGCGACCATTATCTCAATCGAAAACAATATACAATAAAATATAATTTATTTCTGTTTTCGATCGACTTTTAATACAGACTCGGATAACCTCATCTGACTACTCGATAAGCGACTTTAGTATCGTCCATAGGGTCATCCAAAAAAACAATAAACGTGTAAAAATTGTTTTCCACGACTTTCCGTAAGGCCCAGCACTGCGTTACTTGTAATTTCTAAATAAAATTTACATTGAACCCAGAAAAAGATTATTAATTACCATTTTACATAGAAATGGGCTAGATTAACAACTGTTTATGAGGGGAATTTTGATTTTGATTTTCTTTTTATTGAAAAATTACACTAATATATATTATTGAATTATTATAAAATACCGATTTTTAAGTTATAATACAGCGCAAATTTTTAAGTTTTTCCTAAATCTCTCTCAATGAATTTACAACGAATATTTTAATACATGGAACGAGCTGAATTTCCTCGATTATCGCAGCAACTTTCGGGATTTTAATCTCAATTTATCTTTTTCGTTGTTGGCTGTACAGATATTAAACCAAACGAAGGATAAATAATTTATATTCTTCAGAAAAAAAGCCCTAGAAACGGATACTAAAAATTTACCGATTTTTGGAGATATGACTGTACTGACAGTACCGAAAGATAATGCCAACTCGGCATAGTAGTTTTTTTTTGTAATATTCGTTGAGTGCGCGTCTCAAATGGTCGCGTATATCGGTCGGATATGTGATCGTATACGATGCGAGAGCGCAGCGGGGTCGAAAGGCTCGTAGAATAATTTACGGCTCTCCGCGTGCCAGCAGGTAGCAGACAGAGGATATATAATATAGTACTCATCCCGCCTGAATATCCATGATCGAAGGACCGAGTGCACGAACGCCCCTATATAATCGGAGTAATATCGTCGATATTCTAATAATGTGGGAGTGCTCAGAGGGTATCGGGCGATGAAGAGGGAATGAGAACCCACCAAAGTTGATTTTACGCCATGATATTGAAGCCCCGGAGCGATATGCCTCGCACTACTCTGTGCTAAGAGCGACAGGAATTTATAACTATAATCGCGCGACTCCAGAAGAAAAGTGCAAACTCTTTCTCCCGTAGAAATCTCGCATACACGTTCAAATTCAGTCATCACAAATGCTCACACATCAGTTGCGTTGGACGATTAAGGATGTATGAGCACTAGCTTCACGATCATATAAAAATCTGAATTTTTCATATGGTGTAGCAGAAGTGTATATGATAAAACCTGCAAAATTTCAAAGTGGGTCAACGACTCTTTACGCGAGTAATTAATTCGTGAAATCAAGATATTTATCCCACGCCATATACGAATTCTGGGCTGACGCAACTTTGAAACAGAAATTCGTATCTTTCACGATCAGATACGATCAATATTAAAACTGTTAAATGTTCAGAAAACTATCACGATTACATACGTTCCATAAAAAATCGGGGTTAACGAACCTTTTGACATACAATTATCGATTTTAAGGAAATTTTTCGCGTGTGTCGCATAATGAGCGGTCCGACTCTCTCTTGTTTCATGCGTGCCCCTCGCTCACCGCGCTCACCCGCGCCCTCGTTTCCGCTCATTTCCCGCCACCTTGTGCTCATACATCCTTAAGTTATCTTATAACAACACATGCAAACGCATATACGGACGGACTTGTGTGAAAACCACGAATTACGATTAACCCGTAAACGCCACACTAGTCCAAATTTGCACCACCTAAAATTTCTTTTTTGTGAATTTTCGAACATTTTTGTTCTGATTTTGTCGTATTTTCACTGAATGAATAATATTTATCGCATTTGAAATTATGACCTTCGGATTCCTGAGAAACTATTATCCCAAAAAACACTGGTTATCGAATGGTTTTAGATTATTTATACGAGAGTTATAGTACATTGAAAATGCAAAATCTCAAATCGCACTAGTGTGGCATGTATGTATGCTCAATAGAGGTGTGGTTTTTACGGGTTAACCCTACAGGAACAGAGTGTGTGCTAGATACATGAAAGATGCATCTCAAATATATGTTCCGATAAAAAGTTACGAATTTTCGATTTTGCTTGATTGACGAGCTACCGCGTGAGTACGATTGAAAGTTCATACCGACGGTTAAATTCCGTAGGGGCGTATAATCTATCCTTACGCATAACCGCGATACGCCTCTTTGGCATTAGTCCACTGTTATGTAACGATTATTTCCATTCAATCGAGGTAGATATATATGTATACGATTAATTTGAGCGATGGCGTGATAATTCTTTGCGAATATTACAGCCGATAGAATGAATTATCGGTGAGCCCTAAAGCTGATGTGTAAAATATTTCGACACATCGAATCATCAATCGGTTATTGAAAAAAATCTAAATAAAAAATATCGTGTTTGCTTGAACCTCTCATCGGATTCGATGTGATCCGTGCGCGTGGTTGAGCGCAATTAATGAAATTGCTCTTTACTTTTTTTTTTTTTTTTTAATCGAATGTTTCTCGTGCCGAATTACTTTTTCACCGAGGAAAAACTTTGAATGATTGCAGGAGAGCACACCTCAGGAACTGCCTCGAAAAGCTGAAAGTGCTCGTACCGCTCGGTCCGGAAACTTCTAGGCACACGACGCTCGGCCTCCTGACCAAGGCCAAGCGTTTTATCAAGGTAAAATTCCTTCTTTGTGATTGCCACAATATATAATATCAGATAGGATCTGTTCGCGGTGATTCATCTTTTTTTTTTTTTATCCTCTCCCTATCGTTCTGTCTCTGTCGAATGCATTGAAATAAAAGGATACGCGCGTTAATGAAAAACGTCAAAAAGATAAATTACCGTGGACACACCATACGCCTGTATAACTCGTGTATAACAATTGCGACGAGTCAAAATTGGCGTGACAAATGATTCGCGTCAGTCCCGCGAATACAAAAATTGGTTTTAAAGCTCGCTGAACAAATATATCTCGCAACTTTGTGCAATTTCATGGAGCTGGAGGACGATTTATATATATGTTGCATATATACTGCAAAATGATATTCCGAATGTATTCCGTCGAACAGAACGGTTCAATGCACCACGCCGAGTTGACTCGCACGATTATTCGACGTGCGACAAAAAAAAAAAAATATGTATATATATATTCGCACCCTGTCTTTCTTAGCGCCTCGGTTTTTCCGGCCGCTATACGCTTTCTCATGCATGTGTATATATGTGCAATTGGAAAAAGGGATATGCAGACGTGGTAGATTTTTCCATAGAGCGATAAAAGAAAAACGGAATATAAAGATCGAGTGACAAAGAGAAACAATTCTGGCTTCCATGTTTCTTTCTTTTATCCATTTTGCACATTGTAATCGTATGTATGTATAGCACAAAGCGACAGAAAAGTTAGATAGATATAGGGACGAGAGAGTGAGAAATAGAGAGAGGCCATGGAGCCGCGGCCCGGTCTCTTGAATATTTCATGTCGTTTTCACGAAGACGCGGAATCCTCTCGTGCTTCATTCTACATGTATAACGGTATATATATATATACATAGTCATCCTTATACAGTGATACAGTGATGATATCGTGTAACGCATGTTCTCGCCCCGAGACTCGAAGTGAAGAGAGAGGTGGATGAGAAGAGTATGAAGGCGTCTCGGCGTCAGGGTACGCCGCGCCTAGTCCGCGAGAAAAGGTGCGATAGGGTTGATAACGAGATAGCGAGAATATATATAACATGCATATCTGTATATTCATGTATATTAGACTGTTTCAAAATAAATCGATAATTTTTTTTTTGCTTTACACAATCTTTAACTATACTTGGACATAAAAAAATAATTCTCGCGAAAGGAGGGGCCGGTCCTTCAAGATTTAGAGGTATCTCATCGGACTTTTGTCTTTTTTTATTTCGTTAATACGTAAATAATTAATTTCATGGATGGAACAAATATTTTTTTTTTCCTAAAATGATGAATATATTCAAATTTTATGTATAAATACTGAATATACTAGAAAAAACGATCTTGATGATCGCAGCAACAATTATCGGTCGATATATACGCCGATAAATGCAAAAAAACAAAAAAAAATACGAAAATCCCCGTAAAAATGAATTTCCTGAATGATTTTCATTTAAAACATAATTCTATTATAATCACCCGACGTTTAGAAACATATATTTATTCATATAAAAACGCATTTTTCGCAACCGATACATCAGGGATTTTTTTTTACCGACGGAGCGGATGGTTAGTACGGCTCATTAGCTTTTTTCGATTCAATGGTTCTTATGGATGTGAAACAAAATATGTTAATAGCCTTAAGGACACGTAAGAGTACATCAAAGAATCAAAAGCGCATTGCCCTGAGTGATAGCGAGTGTCAAACACTGCCTGAAATTGACATAAGTCATTTCATCACTCAAAAGTCGAGGCGCTTATTTCAACAATGTGAATTGCCCCATGATTTCCTGGATGAGCCTCTCAAACAATGGGAATCTACTGAAAGCTTTCAAACGTGCTTAAGGGTTTTCTCACAAATGAAAGTAGTAAATGATTCAGCTGAACGCGGAGTAGCCCTTGTCGAGGAATATAATAATTTGTTAACTAAAAATGAAGAACAAAAACAATATTTGTTCCAAATAGTTCAAGACCATAGAAAAAAATACCCCAATTGCAATAAGTCAAGTTTTTTGTAGCCGAAAATGATTATCGTAACAGCGTATCAATGAATGTATTCATTTAAGATTATTGACGATAATAAAAAATTCATTTTTACGGAGATTCTTGTATTTTTTTTTTGTTTTTTTGCATTTATCGACGTATATATCGACCGATAATGGTTGCCGCGATCATCAAGATCGTTTTTTCTAGTATATGCAGTATTTATACATAAGTTTGGAATATATTCATCATTTTAGGAAAAAAAAAAATATTTGTTCCATCCATGAAATTAATTATTTACGTATTAACGAAATAAAAAAAGACAAAAGTCCGATGAGATACCTCTAAATCTTGAAGGACCGGCCCCTCCTTTCGCGAGGATTATTTTTTGATGTCCAAGTATAGTTTAAGATTGTGTAAAGCAAAAAAAAAAAATTATCGATTCATTTTGAAACAGTCTAATGTATATAGATGTGCATAAAAGACCGTAGTCGCACGACGAACCGAGTTCAGTGATTTTGACGACCGTTGGAAAATGGTTTGGATAATTAGCGACAAAGATGTCGGAAAAGATGTCTCTTCGTTGCCAGGGGCTCGCTATATCTCGCCCCCTTTCGCGATTCTGTGAGCGTGAAAGAAAAATCTCTCGCGCGCGCACATAACCCCCGAGCGGTGCGTTGAGCGAACGTCGACGGTAAGATATTTCCGACGACGGACAAATGAAAGATTACCATCCGCGCGCTTCTGCGAAAGGCCGAGAGTGAAAGAGGGTGACGCGAGGCAAAAGTTGCCCCGTCTTTAATCCTCTCTGTATCATGCATTTCATGCGTACGGAGTATATGCTGGGAGCGTCGCTTCAAAAAAATAAGGGAGAAAAGCAAATATATATAACGAATGAGTGGAGAGTTCCGCCGATGCACGCACACTCGCGTGAGCGAGAGCTTTGCAGTTGCATGCACCCTCTTGTATATGACGCGCACCACCGCTATCTTTCGCCAACGTCCAAAGTCTCCTCGTATATACCTTTTTTCATCTTCAATCTTTTTCCTGCACATTTTACCTTACTGTCTATCTCCCACACTCCTCTCTCTCTCTCTCTCTCTCTCTCTCTCTCTCTCTCTCTCTCTCTCTCTCTCTCTCTTTATTTCCTCTTGCTTTTACACTTATTCTCCTTCATGGCGACACGGTCCTGCGCTCTATTTTATCTATTCACGTCAGGAATTTTTACGCCATCTCCTCGTCGACCTGTCACGTTGAGAAATGTTGTACTACACATTTGCACACGCGCTACTGTACACCATACATATATATATATATATATATACGTTGATATCTCGATGTATTTATCTACACCGTCATTACCCTCGACTGAATGCTCTTCGGGTTGCACTCCAATTTAGCTCACCACACACCACTGCGGTGTAATTACGCGAAAGCTTCGACCATATTCACTTATAAAAGGCGATTCACATCAAGTTGAATAGTTTTTAGTTGCAGAGTCAGGGATTTTGACGCTATAGGCTGTAGAATCAAATTTCCTTTGTGAAATGTAGAAAACCTTCTAGTTACAGCTTTTCATGATACCTAGTACAGAAATTATTGTCAATTATCGGCAGGAGTGCGAACGCGCGATCGCGATGCCCGGCTTCGGTGACATCCGAAGTTGGAGCAGTATTCGCCGGGGTCAATAATGGGATAGGTAACCGCGTATAGCGGTGTACTGAATCGCGCGTTGACTCGAGTAGGAGACAATTTTTCAGAGTTTCTGATGATGACACGACTGAAACTGCAGACAAATTGAGAAAAAAAAATTATTATTATTTTATAATAATTATTTCTATGTGCACACTATCAATGTCGACGATTATTTTTTCATCCTTTCTTCATTCATTAAAAGTGAGGGAAACTTCAGTCTTGGTATTCGGGTCAATCAAGTCGTAATTAGTTGCTCAATTTGTATTGTTTGTACACGTTTTTAAATATTTTAATACACATATAGATTAGGGTGTTTAAAAATTTTTTTAAATCGGTTTTCCATGCTCGCACACCTCAAAATTTGAGTTCTGATGAAACAAAAAAAAAAACATCCTCGCGAAGAGGGAGCTCTGTAGCTTAAGTGGAAGCCGCCGCTCATTTGACGTATCTAATTATAACAGCCAATTAATGTTTATAACGAACTTTTTGGAAGGACAAATTTGAGACCATGGGGATTGTGTTTCAAATAAATAGAACCTTTTATATTATTTAAAAGTTGTAAACGATATTGCTGAACGAAAAGTTGCTTTGTGCGCGAAATTTAATTCATTATTAACTATAAGGATAGAGATCAAGCGCAATATATACTTTTAGTCGCTGATTTCCACCGAAAGTCGTATGCCACGTGTAAAAAGGCATCGTTGGCATCAATCAATACAGAAAATAAACAAAAATAAATGACACTTTGCGTTTTTTTTTGCACAAAGTCCTAGCGGAAAAATTGTTAATAATTGTTAATAATTGAATAAAATTCCTCATATACGCTCTTCCCTGAGACTAATGATTTCCTATTCCAGCAAGACATTAAAGAACCATGGAATACGTATTTGAGTCAAGAAAAAAAAGTTATCACGAAAAAAAAAAAATTCACCAGAAACGAATTGCTTATGAGAATTTATAAAAAATTTGTAATCGCGGAATTATTGTTATGAATAAAATCGATCTAAATTTTTATTTAGAACACAATGGTGTCAGACAGAGCTGTTCAACTTAAAATTGTTTAGAATTTTTTATAAAAAATCAGAAATTAGGAATAAAGAAAATTTTATTCAATGAAATATTTTTTTCTTAATTCGAAATACAATACTCATGGTCTCAAATTTTTCCTTCCAAAAAGTTCGTCATAGACGTTAATTGGCTGTTATAATTAGAAACGTCCAATGAGCGCGGTGGCTACGAAGCTCCCTCTTCGCGAGGATTTTTTTTTTCCATCAAAACTTAAGTTTTGAGGGGCGGGAGCATGAAAAATCCAATTTTTGTTTTTTTTTTTTACACCCTAACATAGATGTATCCTGTAGTAGTTACCGCATCGCATGGAACAGTAGTTAGGTTATAGTTGTGCAAATCATATTTTTCTCCTGCCCCGACAATCCTCCATATCCTGATTGCGCGTTTGCCCGAGATGGATTCACCGTGTTGCACGAAAGTGCCACACGACGAGGTTGCCTTCGGGGTGGATTTATACAACGAGGTATAGTGTAGAATCTCTCCACGGTAAGCCCGCAACGGTGGATTCGCATCGTTGCACCGCGACTTGCTATGGTGAACAGAACATATATGCACATAATATATAGCTATATAGACTGGCTTACGTCCCCAGCACACGCTCATCTTCTCTCCCGCCCTCTTCAATTCACTCGGTATTGTCTGCCCTCCTGCACACACCATTGTTCGGACAGTCTGTAATTTACTAACTGTGCATCCATTGTATGCTCCACGGTATGTGTTGGCTTCACTCTCTCCCTCTCTGTCTTTATTTGCCACAACACCTTATACCATTCTCCCAACACCCATACGTACCATAGCTTCGTGTGGATACAGACGAAACATTTTCCCTCTAATTGCAGCAGTAAGATTTAGACGTGTGTACTTTAATCTATGCACATATATAATACATTATACATATCCACTCGATCGTATCCGCACAATTTTTTGTCCCACGAACGCCAAATGATAACGGTCCTACAATCTATTTTATACTTTATACTTTTAACCTAAGGCAAGAATGTAAATTAAATTTATCATCATTTTTGTATTCCTCCCCTTTCTCACTCGTCTTCTATATTATATGGATATATTCGGTGTTTATACCGCGTTTTGGTAGTGGCTGAAAACAACTGTGCAAGCAACCGAAGTTCCGAGCTATCTGCCTTGAAAATACACAAAAAGTTTCCTTTCCCCAAAATGTTCCAAGATACCCTTGTAGTTTCTGTGTCTGTCGTTTTGCTACACTGCTTATCTACATATATGTATATCGTTTTTTTTTTTTGCTCGTTTCCTACTCCATATATTCAGCCATGGTACTGTGGGCATGGTTTTCCTAAAAGTTGTACAATACTGTTCGCACTTATACACACCAAGACAGAGCTAAAGCGTATATTTGTTATACAAGAATCGAAAGATATGAGACACATGTTTTGAATCCGAACAACGTACATGGAATATATACTAAAAATATCCATACATTTACGTTTTAAACGGGATCAGAAGCACTTTCCTTCTTGAATACGTCGTTCGATTTTTTTTTTTTGTAGAGTCAAAATTTATACTTGGAAGTCGAAAAAAAAAATGAACCGCTGAAAAATGAAATACTTTATTACCCAGCATGGCTCATAGTCGCCTTTCCTAAGAGATTCTGAATTTTAATTCGCGTGAAATATGATCAATAAATATAACGAACGAATTTCCCGAGTTTTTCAAGTGCTTCGAGCATATTTTGTTTGCACCTCGAGGAGTTCGTGATTGAAGGCAAATTGTAAGTTATATGTGAGAGGATAGAATATGCTTCGCAATATATATGATACAATCGCATGGTGTTCTGCAGGCAATCAGCATAAGCTACCGCGACTCTCTGTTCTGCCAAGGGAGAAAAGAACTTCTCGATTGATTCGAATTACTCTTTCCCTCATGAGAAAACTTTTATTCTACAAACTAGCGGTTTCTCATCGCACGTAGTATCTAGCGTGTTGTCTTCGACAAACAATTTTATTTTTTCCTGACCGCCTCTATCTTCGTCGACAGCACACCGGCAGCAGGGTCAAAGAGAGGGTGGGTTAGAAACGTGACCGGGGGGGGGGGGGTGCAGAGTGTATAAAAAGTCTTGTGTTCTCGGCGACACTGCTCTGACAGTACTTTCGATTAAGCTGCCCACTCGGTGCACACGAATGAAATGAGAAAGAGTGTACGAAGAAGAGAGAGAACGAGAACGGGAGAAAGTTTAAGTCGGGGGACTTGGAGAAAAATACTAGCTGAGAAAAAAGTTTACGAGGCATCTCTTTCCCGTGCTAACAAACGCGTGTATGTGTGTGTGTGTGTGTGTGTGTGTGTGTGTGTGTGTGTGTGTGTGTGTGTGTGTGTGTGTGTGTGTGTGTGTGTGTGTGTGTGTGTGTGTGTGTGTGTGTGTGTGTGTGTGTGTGTGTGTGTGTGTGTGTGTGTGTGTGTGTGTGTGTGTGTGTGTGTGTGTGTATGTGTGTGTGTGTGTATAAAAATAATATATAGAAAGGACTCAGCAGCTTTAATATCCTTATCTCCTTTGTAAACTCATATCAAGCCAAAAGCGTCGTATGCGGAAAGACACGCCGCGAGAACATTTCAGCGTCTCAAGGAAAATACATACGCGTACAGCCAAAACTCTTCTCAATGTATTTCCGCATATATAGTTATCCTGATACATACCCATGAGGCACGTAAATTCGTACGACTCAAGCATCGGTATAGCATTATCCTTTCGTTCTCTCCTCCCGCTCTTTGGGAAAAACTTTCTCTGCAGCCGCACGTTTTACTACGAAGTATATCCGGTGTACGTGTACACGCGTAACTCCAGATGATCCGCGTGGAGTAAAAAAAAAGATCACGCGAAACTGCTGCGACAACATAAATATATAATGTATTGTGCTCGCAGTGCGCTATTAACTCTGAAAGTGAAATGACACACAGAGGGCGTAGAGAAACGGCAATTCGGATACAGAGGCTTAATCGTTTCACTCGGATGTGTATACTATACAGGGATACATTACGGTAGTAACATGTTTTAGTCACTTTACTATACTTCTCGTTCGTTCGGTACTCACTGCGCTCTTTCTCTCGCTCTCCTTCGCCCCGCCGACCAATCGTCAGAGTGGAGGTCCGCGTTACGAGCATTATATTGTGTCGTGAGATTGAGTACATACTATATCTTCGTTCCTTTACCACGGTTGAACCATCAGGGGATGTAAAGTAGGGCGTGAAATTGTCCATCCTATTCGATTACCCTTAGGAAAACATAGGAATATGTCTCCCGACATAATTACCGCTGCTGCACTAACAAATTTTCGAGAGTTGTGTAAATCTTGAATGCGCTATAAATGAGTATCTCGTTATTAGTGTCTCATGGTATACAGTCACAAGATTCATTGAAAAATTTGAATAATTGCAGCGTTTACGTCCTACAGCGATGCACGTGTTTATGATATTTCCAATATCATAAAGTTCGTGATATCGAAAGTATCATAAACATTTTATTGAAAGTTCATGAAGTCCCTGTGTCGTGAAGATAGGTGGAATATCGTGAGTTTCACTTGGTAACCTCTGAACGAGCACGAGGGTACGTTATAAAGGCCCTTTCGCGGTTAATCTCCTTCTGATAAGCCGGGTCTGTGGGTCTCCCCGGATCTCTCTTCCTATTTTCACCATCGTCACTACTGGCAGCGCTAGCTTCGAGACGATTTGTCTCGCGGGCGTCCGAGCGTTTTCGATACGAGAGATGGAGGAGGCTGCAGGTACAAAGAGAATGCACGAGGCGTGTGTTTTCTCTCTCGGCGTACTTTCTGGAAAAAGGAGAGTACTCCTTATGCCCTTTCTCATGATCCTCTTTCCCCACATCAATGTTTTCCTCAATCTCCTCAACTCCTTTGCCTCTATCGTTCTTCCCTCTTCTCAGCTTCACTATACGTGTGCATATATTCTGCTACGTCCATATCTTCCACCTCATCTCTCTCGTTCTTCTCCTCAACTTTCTTTCTCTTTGTATATTCATATCTTTCCCCCTCGTTTCGCTATATAAATGGAGGGATCTTAAAGGATCCCGAGTGGCGTGGCTGGATGAACTTATTATTAATCCGACGATAAACCAAACGCGGAAAGGCTGGACGAGAGACGGCAGAGAAGATCGAAGTAGAGATGACGACCAAGTTGAACGCGAAAGCTTCGATCTCGATTCTTCACGTCTAACCTCTCTCGCTTCACTGAGTTAGCAAGTAAGTTTGGTCGTGCTGTGAGCGCAGATGAAAACGGCAGAGCCAGAAGCTGCTATCCCGAAGAGCAAAAGCATCGTTGCCAGAACCGGTAGTAGAGCGCGGCAGAGGTCGCAGGTCAATCGATTCAGCGGCCTCTGGCGATGCTCCCTCGCGGATATCTCACGTTGCGTCCATCCGCTTTTCCTTCTTCTTTATCTTCTATTCACACACACACATTAACCTATGAACCTTGTCTCTCTTTCTCTCATACCTTTTATCCAATTCTTAATATATAAACTTCTCGCTGCAATTTTACTTCTTTTTCCGCACACTTTCCGCTCGAGGTATCGTCAGGATAAAAGAATGATGTATCACATTTGTCTCTCGTTTTATCAACCTTCTTTTTTTTTATCTGATTGTAGTACTTGCAATCTTTGCGAAAAACATATCACAGTCAGCAATGATGATCGAAAGTGAAAAAATCAATTATCCCCGTGCATTGAAATTTCAAACGAACTTTACAATTTTTTCGATCACATAAGTATTCCCCATTTGTATCGCTCACTTACAAATTATTTTGACAAATTCTTGTGACAGTCGAGCGATTTAATACTTTATCTGACAAGTGAAATGTAGCAATACAGTAAGATAGTATAATCCACAATAAAACAATAAGGAATGTCGACGTTGCCAGTACTGTTATCACCCAATTTGACAGCTGTTTTTAGAATTTCTCGCTTGTTTTCGGTGTTTAGCGGAGAGAAAAAACAATAAGTTCTTAAAGCCGTCCTCTAGTTTCTCGGCTGTTTTTTTATGGCTTTTTCAATCATTTTTTTACGGGCAAAGCATCGAAATAATCAATCTCATTGATTATTCAAAAACTTCAAAAAATTTGTAAAGCTTATTAACATTTAAATAAGCTTTACAAATTTTTTGAAGTCAAAATATATAATAGAATAGCAGTTATAGTGGCCGACAGGAAGACATCAAGTAAAAGAGGTGCTTGACGGTGACCAAGATTGCGGCTGTTCTGCTTATCTGAAATCAAAAAACCAAACGGCATTTTAATCTTCATATTCAAGACTAGCGATTGAACTAGAGTGAATTCTAAATTACAAAAATTGACTTTTTTATACACTTTTGAAAATTATATTCTATTTTTTACTCATTTTTTCTTAAGTTTTTCGCTCGTACGAAAAAAACTATCGAAGCAATCATGATAATCCTAGTTCAATCGCTGGCTTATAATATATTAAAGATGCTGTATAAATTTGAACAAGATCGGTGCAATAGTTTCTGAAATATCGTGGTTACCGTTTCGAAAAATGGTGTTTCGAGAAAAACGCGTTTGAAAGTTCGCGCATGTGATTTATACTAAAAATTTCATCTCACCGTCAATCTGCTATGCCTGGACCATACAATAGGCCTTCCTCTTCTTCTTGGAAGTCACGCACACATTTTCTACACATGTTGTAGATGTGATTTATGAAAAAAAAAAAAAATCGATTTTTTCGACCCGAGAAACTAGAGGACGGCCTTAAGCTCAAGCCGCTTATTACGAAACAAAAAAATGCTATTTCGTTGCTAGAAATCGTTCAAATATCAATATTGTAGTATACACTGCTTCATTTGAGACCCATATAAGGCTTTGCTAGTAAATACGAAGTAAAAACACTTGACACGTCGCTATGTGCGTATTGAAAGCTGCAACTTTACTCCCACGCTACATTTTCATCATACCAAATGCCATGTGCAATGGGTTTGATTCGATATTCGTGTGCGCACTGACGACTTTTGAAGGCACAGTTGAAATTTCGATCTAAAATTCGTAGCAGACACTTCGAGAAGTTATATAACCCTGATTTTTACCCGATTTTATTCAAAGCCCGAATTACTTCGGGCGCTCGGACTGAACTGAAATTTCCCGTTTACCGGTGAAACTATACTTACAACATTCTCGATTTACATCACACCGCGTATGTAAGATCCAGCTAACAACTGCTCAAGTGCGTTACCGATTCCACTTATCGTATACCCCCTACACAATAATATCCCAGTCTTAGCGGATAATAGTCGATTATATACGCGAAAGTGATGGTGCTTTGCAAGGGGTATCCTCACTATTCGTCGAAATGAGCTCTCTCGCAATAATCACCGAAACTGTACCGCAGTAACCGCGAAAACTGAACTCCCACCTTCTCCCATGTTTGTTTACGGGCAGAGTTTGGAGGAGCGAGAACGAAAGCAAGCTGTGCACAAGGAACAGCTGTCGCGCGAGCACAGGTTCCTGAAGCGTCGGCTGGAGCAGCTAACGACCCAGACGGGTCTGCATCATGGATTGCACCCGGGTTTTCACGGTCTGAGCTCGAGCGCACCGACCGGCTCGTCATGCGGATCAGCCGCCGCTGCCGCTGCGACAGCACTCCTGTCCAAGAGACGAAGCGTCTCCGAATGTTCTGTGGCGACAGCATTCTCGACGGGCTCGACCGCCAGCTCCAGAAACTCCGACAGATCTACTCGTGGCAGTCCGTGCGTCTCGGAGTCCGGTGAGTACTATTTTCTCATCGTTCTTCAATTTCGCGATTTTATATTTTTCCATCACAAGCGCCAATGCGGAAAAAATTATACTTTGATCCAACAAATTATACGTGTGACTTCATATCGGATCATTCGAGGGTTCGAGAACAATTTTTTTTTTTTTTTTCCCCCATAATATGAAGTCTTATCGAAAATCAAACGACAAATTTTTCGTTGATTTCCAAGAATTGCTCGTTTTGGGATTCTCGAATATGATTTATTTTCTTTCCGGAAAGTGTAAAAGAAAAGCGAGAATCCTCCCTATATAATTGGGACGAAAATAAAATCGGAGTAATCGCTTTTAGATTTGTATCGTGAGAATATTACTCATATTCATGTCCCATGGATTCTCAATCAGTCCACAATGCACAAAATTTCAATTTTGTGAGACCAAACATTAATTTGACATTTACAACTTAATTATATTTTGACTAATTCTATCTATTGTTTTTACGAAAAAAAAATAAAATAAAATATTTATCACGTTAACAGTATTGAGATAAGTGAAAACGCGATGCAAATAATATTGCATGAATTTCAGGAATTTTTTTTCCTCGGGATTTCGGGGTCTTCGTGTGGATTATTTAATAACCAACGGCATAGCAAATATGGATCTATTGGTTTCACGTAAAATTCATCAGATTGCAAAATTTTCACTAATCCACATTCTTGATTTATTGAATTTAAATTCTATTTGTTTCAAGCACGACTTATGCCTGTACAATCGAATAATTTTATTTCTTTGCAAATGTATACTCTTCATTTAATCTCGATCTCATTTGCACTCGGTGAATCGCGCGGGCCTCGTAGAGATAAAATAACGTATGTATCGAGGATATTGTGCTCTCGCGAAATATCGCATCTTCGTGCTCTCGTTCGATAGTAAATATAGTCGATATAAGACAGCAACAGAGCGTGTATGCCCTCACGCTACATGACCGCGACATTCTGTATAAATATATTTACGGGATATTGCAGCGCGCCAAACCAGCTGGGGCTTGACCCTCACCGTTAAATTTTTTTTTTTTTGTTCGATTGTCCTACCTGAGAAAACGTGACAGCAATTTTTTTCAATTTTTTTTTTTACCACCATGCTAATTAGCTACGGGGGTTGGAACAGCTCAAAATTGAAAAAAATACTCCGAAATTGAAAAATGTGAAAATAATTTTTAAAATTCATATTTTATGTCAGATTTATGGAAAACAAATTTAATCGTGGTATCTTTTGATTTTCTATGGTTTTTGACGGTTTTAAATATTTTTTGTGTCCTAAAATAGCCATTAATCCTCCATTACTTTTAGCGTTAGTGGAAAATTATGAGACATTGTTTTAAAGGTGACATAATAATCGCATCATTTTAAAATTTTGACATCATTTTCTTATAGCTTTGAAGTGTAGAAAAACATTTTTTTTTTTTTTTTTTTTTATAAAACAGAGTGGCGGCGTTAGTATCGAAATGGGCTGCATTCGTCATATTTTTTCTATTGGTCTCAAACAAACAAACAAAAAATTTCGATTGCTGACATGTGCAGGAGAAGGATAAACTTGTAAATTATTTTTTTTTAAAGTATAAAATTAAAAATTAAGTAGGCTGTTTAATCAAATGTTCAAATTTTCGACAATTTTTTTTACCCCAAAAAGTAATTTATTTATGCGATATCTTTGAAACTTTGGGTACATTCTTCCGATAATAATATATAGACAGAAACCTCCCAAAATTTCAGCCAGATCGATCAATAACTTTTTCAGCTATACAGCACGAGCAGTTTTTGAAAATGCAGTTTCGAGATAATCCCGTTCAAAGTACCATTTTGTTTTATTTAAAAAAAAAAAAAAATATATATGTTTTTCACCTTCAAAAACATTCATAAAAAATGACTCATTTTCGGGCGTCCAAAGGGTTTTCACCCCTTAATGAAATCCGGGTTAATGTGCGACAGTATAATGCCCGTGCACATTCGCGTTTATTCCCTAAAATGACCAATATTTTCCTCCGTTTTTTCATCATTGCATGCGCTCCATTTTTTGTTTTCCCTTTTTTTTATTTCAAAACTTCCATCGCATTAACATCGAGGATGCCTAATTTGGCGAGAATTGACAGCCAAAAACGATTGAATTAAATTATCCGAATTGCATTTGCCGTCTTTTCGAAAATTGCCCCAGTCGTTTTTACGTGTAATAGTACAGCGAGCAACCGCGGGCTCCGTCCTTGCCGCAAATAAAGAATGGTCATACGGCGGTAGAATATAGAAGAGCAAGAGAGAGAGAGAGAGAGAGAGAGCGGGAAAAAAAATTGATGATCGTCAGAAATGACGAGCGTTATCTTCGAAATGGCATCCGGAAATTTCGGCAGTGTTCGCCCGGCTTTTTCTGCTCTCGCGATCGCTCGTCATAAGTCATCCGATGTGGGGCTGTACAGCGCGACGCTATATGGTTCAGCCCTGGCGATGAAAACGTCGAGACATGTACTGCTATAGACGCGAGACAGAATCCGAGAGGATTCGAAAGAAAGAGAGAGAGAGAGAGAGAGAGAGAGAGGGAGGAAGAGATAGATAGCTAGACGAACGACGATGACTGTTCGGCCGATTTGCAGCAGAAAATCGGGAATTTTCAGAGCTGCCAAGACGAATTATTATTTCGCCGACGGCGAGAAAATCGACGCCGTCGCTTATTTCCCTCACTTTCTCACGTATTTTCTTCGCGATCCGCCTAACTTCATTTCCTCAATATACCTATATTACATATAACGCCAAAGCCATCTTCGCTCTTCGCCGAGACTTTATTATTATATATACATACGTACATAAAACTCATGGATTTGGCCGTTTCTGAAGTCGTAGAGCATTGATTTTTGCTCGTTCGCGTGGAAATAGCTTGCTCGATGGCATCACCGCACGGGGAGAGAGCTATTGGATATTATATTATTGGAGAGGACGATGGGCCCCCGGTAAAGAAGAGAGAGAGAGAGCTCCCGGGCGTTTCGGCGCCTCGGGCGATTCACGATCGGTCTCTCTGTCTCTTTTCCCTCTCCTCTCGTTCTTCCATGAGTGGTCGAAGATGCTTCACGCGAAATACCGTAGGGAAATAGGGGTGAGCTGTGCAGAGCTGATATAAGCATCGAATGAGAAAGCGGAAGGATGACAAGGGGGGAGTGAGAGATAGCGAAACTAGAGCGTGGCGTATCTTCGAGACTGTCGTCGTCGTCGTCGTCGTCGTCGTCGTTTTTTTTTTTCGCTTTGCCTATTCTGCTTAAAGCCGTGTCATAAAAGAATATCGAAAGAATCAGATTAAAAAACGAAAAAAAAAAAAAAAAAACGTTCGCGTCGTTTTATACCTTGTCGATATATTTTTTAACATACATGGCCGATCAGAATTCTTGAGGCAGCCTTTGCTCTTCGAGCCTTTGGAATATTTCACATTCCTTGGAACAAATTTCTTCGACCTTTGACGACTTTTCGCGGCATATACAAACGCATATCTGATGCTAACATTCGAGACGAAACGATCGGTGTACAGCAGGGCGAAGCTATTATAGGCGAGCGAGGAAAAAAGAGAAATAATTCTCATAATATTTATATTAACGCCCAGAGACCGCCGCGAAAAGTATTGCCAGCGCGATATATATATTGATGATGTATAGAGGAGTTGGTGAAAATTTGAAACAGACGGTAAAACTGAAGCCAAACCAGATATATCTCGAATCTCGACTCTTGGGATGTGTCGCGAGACCTCTCAGAGGTTACATATATAGCATCACCCTCGTATCAGCTTTTGCTTTATCGCTCTTTTATCCTCCCCCGTTCAAAATAATGGACCAAAGAATGGGAAAATTGGCTATACGCATTATCGTAGAGCAATATAAAACCTAATTTTCCATGGAACTCTGCTCGGTCTATGACGATGGCTTTAGCGCTTGCTGATGCAATAATAATGTCATCGCATGGTTTTTCTTTTTAACTCTTCCGCCTCTCTGTGGTCAACCTTTCGCTTATCCAGGACATGTATTATTATCTCGCTTATCCAGGACGTATATTATTATCTCGTACGACAAGACCCGTGTGGAAATTTCTTCCGGGATCTGTAAAGGGCCCGATTAATTTTCCCTGATTATAACCGGGGCCCGGTTTGGATTCCTGTCAGGGGCCGTTACAGGATTGTCCCGCAATTTAAATCGGGCCCTTTAATGAATATACATTCGGGGCCCTTATAGGATTCCCTGATTGCGCCCGGATTATTCAATCTCATCCTTGCACGGGTCAAATTGACATAATATAGTTTATTATCTATGAATTAGTAATTAGGAATGATCGATGAATGAATTTAACACTCTTACTCCATTATTTATGAAAATCCTGTAAATTAAAAAAAAAAAAAAAAAAGTCCTTGATCGGGATTCGAACCCGCTATCCTTCAATCCGCGAATTCAGCACTCTCGATCCTTAATTAATAATTAAAAAAAAAAATTAACGCCCGAAGATTATTTTTTTTTTACGATTGTTTCCGGCTCCGTAGTCCGGACGTTATTCCGTCGAAATTAATTTTAATTGTACCTGAGATTTTAACTGAGACCTACCTAACAACCTACCTAACGACCGACATTCTACCACTGCGCCAATGATTTATTACGAGTTTCTTGTATGTAAATGACATTAAGCCTACGAGTTTTAATGAAAAAACGTTGTCTTACCGGATTGAATAGAACAGCGTGATATTCAGTAAAAAGGTGATATATATAGTGATAAAATTGATTCAATTGTTAATTAACAAATGATTTTCAAATTTAACTGGGTCTTCATCAGACAGCAAATGTGGGCCCAGTTTGGTGCAGTCACGATTTCCATAATAAAATAAATTATAATAATATCATTAATTATAATTATTTATAATTACATTTTTAATATATATATATATATACTTTTTTATGTAACATTATATACTTACTTATATATATTATAAATGTATATAAATATTATTATAAAAATATTTAAAAAATAAAAAATTATAAAAAAATGACCAAAAAAACTATAATAATAATATTAAATTTTTTAAAAATATTATTATATTATTATTATGTATTTTTTTATTTTTTATTTTTTATTATTTTTATAATTATATTTATATATATTTGTAATATGTAATATGTAATTATATAATATTACATAAAAAAAAATATATATAACATATAGAATAAAAATGTAATTATAATTAATTATAATTAATTGTATTATGATAATTTATTTTATTACCGAAATCGTAACTGCACCAAGCTGGGCACACATTAGTTGCCTAATTTATGACCCAGTTCAATTTATTGTAAAAATTAGCCAGTTTGCCTTGTTAACGCCTGACCGGGGCCCTTCATTGCTGCATCCATCAAGCCCCTGTTATTTCTTACCATAAAAACAAATGAGTGCCTTTCTAGGACCCTTCAGGGCAGTAACAGGGAAATCCCTGTTAGGGATTCCACGTCTAATCCTCTCTAGGACCCTTAGGGCAGTAACAGGGAAATCCTTGTTAGGGATTTCCACATCAAATCCTTTAAGGGGCCCGTACATTCTCCGGGCTTCCCTGACTATTTTCCACACGGGGAGTTAGCGTTCAGAGAACCGCCCAGGGTAGCAAACAGGCGAAATTGCTCTCCGCGGTGATTCGTGATTCCGCCCTCGTATATCCTCAGAATTTAACTTATAAATTATCCCCTGAAACTGAGCTTAGATCTTTCTCCCTTCCTTTATCCCTTTTTCTCGGCCCTTTATATCTTAATCTTCTTGTCTCAGTTCACACATATATCTACCGTTTTACTGCGGATATATGTCAATTGCGATATGCCGCAACGCCTATGGCGGGGCATATGGCATTTTTTTAAAGCTACACTTTCGACAAAATACGCGCTTCTCTCCTTTCGCAATCGCGTTTCTGGCAGCACACGGGCTCTCTGGGATTGCCGGCGATGGGCCTTTCGCCCTTTTGGCATCCACAGCGATACTCGCTCCATCAACCGACGAAGCCAAAGAAACGCGGCTCGTCGAAGCCCGGTAAAAATAGAGAGGCGACGCTCCGGAGTGCACCACGTGTCGTACCTCAGGGTTGAGAAGAGACGCATATAGTCACCGGGCAACTTTTCCAGCTTTGTCAACATGTTTTTTTTTTTTTTTTTGCTGAGACTCAGGCAATCCCTTGCATAACGTGTGTGAGGGCTTCGTGTATTATCTCGATCCCCCCCCCCCCCCCCCCCGATACTCGGGTTTGGTATTAGGGTGATGCGAAACTCCCGCACTTGACTGTTTTACCACCGCACTTAAAGATTCCGTGGCCGAATTTTTTAAAAGCGCTTTCAAGGTTCCCGGGGGGGGGGGGGGGGGGGGATTTCACGAAATGTACGATTGTTAGACGAAGTTTGTAAGAATTTGCTTTTTCCCAAAAACTGAAAGTATTCACGAAAAAATTGGGTCGCGCTGCTTTTTCTTTACCATCCGTAAGTGTTCAACGTCGAATTAAACATGTGTGTAATGTGCTATCGTTCGGTAAAAAAAAGTGGCAATGGAATAAACCTGACAGTCTTATGACATCTATCATAAGTCGTCGGGTTTACACATTTCAATATTTCCTTCAATTCCATGCTCCGAGTGAATATATCGCGCATGGGCTCTTCGACGATGTTGGAATTGGTGCCCGGCAAGCGCAGAGGGTTGCGCAATTATGGGATAAGTTATCAGTGAAACGGTAATACCGGTGAAGACGTGCAAACGGTTGAATTTAAGTAAGAAACCCCGTTGAGAGAACTCGAACCGTTTCGAGACGTGCACGCAAACAAGGTTACGCCGCATATTGACGGATATATACATATATACATGGCATATGACCGGGCAGTTTACAAAAGTAATAGTATGCCTCGCACGCGCTAGAGAAAACGGGAGCACGAACGGAAGTCCCGAAGTTATAATCCTGAGGGTTGGCCCGCGCGGGCGTTGCAGAGTTGACAGGAGACACAAGGTGAGTGAAGTGTTAGGTGTATATACGTGTATATACGTACATACGAAAGTGTGATGGAGGGTTATGAGAACGAAGGACGAAGCGCGTTTGGGTCGGTTGGTGGGTAGCGTTGAGCTGTCGCTCAACGCTTATGAAATTATTCTAATACGATATACGCTGCTGTGCCTGCAGAGACGGCGACTATACCCGCTGTTCGTCTCTCTCTCTCTCTCTCTCTCTCGCTTGCTCCTCCTTTCACATCTACCGGTGTCTCAGTTTGGCTGCTGCGGTATCTATATGACATTGGTGGTATAGTACTGCTGCTCTTGGGGTTCGCTGTCTGTTTAATAAATTGCTTTCGAAACTCTGACGGAGGGGAGCATCGAAGTTAGAAACCACTGGGAGCAGCAATGGAGACAGGGCCGGTCGGGGGGGGGGGTGTGTGTGCAGGAGTCGCTTAAGCTTCCCTCTGCCACAGAGGCCAGCAGAGAGGAGGAGGAAGCGCAAGGAGCCAAGTGCGGTGAGGTTTACCCAGTTGGCCCAAGCTAGCAGACTGGCCGCAAGATTCTCTTGCAACCCTCACCATTCAAACCCTCGATCATCTTGTTCCTCCTAGGTCTCTCTTTCTCTCTCGTGCTGTCTCCCTGGCCCCTCGATTCAGCCGGATACTCGAGAGAATTTTCGTAAATCTCAAAGAAACTGCGAAGAGTGACGAAAACGGTGAAGAAACGAGAAAAAAAAACGTATCTATATCGACTCTTCGTTGTTTTCACGAGTATACGTGAAAATACTGTTCATGAATAATAGTTACTATTGTTCGGTCAAGCTATCCAATTTCCAACTCTTGAAATTTACCCGCCCCCCCCCCCCCCCCCCCAACTGTTATTTATCATATTTACCAGGCTCTTGCACACGCGGTGCAAGTTTGAATCTATAATTTACTTCTGAATGGCGAACCCTCTCGAAACAATGACAATTTTTTTGGTAAGAAAACAATGAGAACTTCTGCGTCGCCTGATATTTCATGGCTTCGAAACATTCTAAGCACGTCATCAAAATCTCGAAAAAAAAAAAAAATACCTCTTTACAAAAACAAAGCTTCCTCAATGAGGGAACCAAATAAAGGAAAAAATAAAATGAGAAAAAGTTAAGTATGGCGTTTCTCAGCATGGATTATCGAATTCGCTACGTTGCACAGCTTCTCTCGCCTCTACTCTTTCCCTTCAGGTCGATTAAATCTACTCCAAAAGCTATTGTCTTCCGTATCCCTCCTCATTCATTCTACCCTCTCTCGCTTCTGTTTCGTCTCATCCTCCTACTTCACTTACCGCTTTCTTTCCACTCTTCTTATCAGCAGACTCCTCAACTAGGTATTTTTATCTCCGCGTCTATCTCACGGCTTTTCCTAGCCTCCCAACTGCGAGATCGCCTTGAGCTTCTCCTCATTTCTCGCTATATCTATTTCTCTCGTTCCTCTCTCAGTTCACTCTCGCGTCCAGTGCCAAGTCACTTTCACCAAGCCCATCCGTCGTTTTCACCGTTCTCAACTCATCCCCGTCTTCTCACCGCACCAACGAAACGTCCGCTATTGTTTGCGACCAACGCCCTCCGCCCGGCGTATCTATCCTTCTGGTAAAATCGCCAGCACCACACACGAAACCGAGAGCACAGAGGTCCAAGTGCGATGGATCTTTTCCGTTTCTTAGCTTTATGCCTTCACTTTCTATCTCCGTCTGCCGCACTGTTCTCTCTCTCTCTCTCTCTCTCTCTCTCTCTCTCTCTCTCTCTCTCTCTCTCTCTCTCTCTTTCTCTCACAGTGTTCTCATCTCCACGGCGTTTCACAGGCTTCTTTTCTACACCACGCAATCTCCGCTTTCCGCTATCTTCCTACTTTTTCGGGGGGTTTTTTTTTTTGCTCAAGTCCCGAATGTTTGCTCTTTCTTTAACGCAGAGCATGCTCCTTGTCGCTGCGGTGATCTTCCGGTAGCGTGGTGCTACATAAAAAAAAAAAGGTGTATTGTCGGCTGTAAAGGGAGTTTCGTGGCTTCCGGTGTGACCTCAACGTATACGCTTAGAGTATATTACAGATATATATTTAGGGTCGTAAAAAAATTCGATTTCTCGCAATTTCGCTCAATCCTTTCTATATATCACGTTGTAATTTTTAACTTCGGAACGGTGAAAACACGTATGTACCAACGCCCAAAACCAGCAACATTCGAGTCGTTTCGGAAGCATTTTTGTAGTCCAAAAAATGAACCAATCATATCTTCGACCGATCTGACGAAAAATATAAAATATTTATCGGCCTTTGAGCACCTTAAGATAAATTTCCGAAAAATCTATACGTTTACCCTGACGTTTAGTACAGACAGCAGGACCTCTTTTTGCAGCTTCATATATTTATTGTTCTCTTGATAATTTAAGAGTGAATTTTCAAAGCTTTCCTAATTGGATGATGAAATCGGTACGAGACGAATAGCAGAGAGGAAAGCAAGCATGTGCGCTCGTTTTACCTCATCGTGTTTATGTGTGCGGCATTGGGACACATGAAGGAGAAGGTATAAGGGTATGCGGGAGTGTTGCGACAGGCAGAGACACGGAGGATCGGTTAATCAGTGCAATTATAGGATTAGGTAGATGTAGATACCGCTCTGTGGTGATGGCGGCGGGATTGGGTCTCGCCAGGGGGATGAAAGAGCGGCCGGGAGTGCGAGAGGCGGAGGAGAAGGAGGGAGAGGGATCGAATGGGAAGCTTGATGAGAGGGTAGGCCCCGCATATAGAGCCTAAGCGTATATGGGGTGCGTTATCGATTCGATTTCTCACCGTATATAGTGCGGATGTGTGGTTGTGTGCAAGAGACTCATAACCCGCAGGCAGAGTGTTCCCTCGCGCTTTTAGTCTCATAGTACAGCTGCCTCGCTTTGAAGCATAATCGCTTCAATTTCACGTGCCGGACATAGCACGCGCGCACACCCTCTCGTCGTTCCGAGTGAGCGTGTGGTCGAGTTATATCACGTATAATTGAGCACGGGTTTTAAGGTAAATACGTGCATGGTTGTGCTACTGTACATGTATATACGTGCCATATATGCGAAAATCTGCGAGTTGCAAAACTTGCTTCCTAATTATTTACCTCTCGACATTCTGAAAATAAGAACCCCGCTGAATATGGCTACGAAAAAAAAAAAGGAGAGCCGAGAATTCAAAAGCGTTTCATGGATCGCAGAACCACGAACCACACAGCGCTCATCAGAAAATTTCACGTGTGAAGTATTCCACGAGAGGCTTTACAAAATAATGTCGTGTATTTAATATAAGGAGGGAATTTGGAACGAATGCTTTGAAAAAATTTCGCATGCATTTGTGCATTTTTCGAGGGTAATTCCATTGCCAGGTGACCCTTTCGTTTTTGCTCTTTGTGCTGTAGCGCAAGATCCACCGCGTCATATGTACATTCAACTATCCGAATCAACTTTATCGATGCTCGCGATCTTCGACGATTCCCCAAACGCGAAATGATATGGCCCGCGCTGGTGTTTGGCGATTCCCGGCATATTATGGGCATATCCTTCGAATATCTTGTTTGGTGTGAGTGTCGAGTTTAGAAGCACGCATACACGAGGCCATTTTCAAAACTATATGCACAACACGTATATATACAATATCTCCGCCCAATTTCCCCCTAGCCAATCGTGCTATACGATTCACGTTGCAATATAATTCTCCCGTGGGTATCGTGCTTCACCAAGACCTACCGTAAATCCTGTATACATACCGGGTAGACGATATAACAAACAAAGCCAGCGTTTTTTCGCAGCCGCCTTTTCGTAAATTATATACATCTCGAATGAATTTATCTACTCTATATTTTTCATTTACCTCGACGCATAAATATTTTTCCGCAATCGAGCTACCTATTTGCATGTATGTGCAAGCAATCCCGACGTTACGTTCTCATTCGGTTTACGCATACTTACACATAAACGTGCGGTGCAATTCAACCTGAATCTCTCTCGTATTTCGTCCTAAACGATTCCTGCATCCCTACGCCATCAACATTTTCCATCGCTGCGTGCTGGGAGTTATATCCAACATCACCACCGACGACATACAACGAGAATCCTGAAGTTTCGAGCAGTGATGTTGACCATCGTCTATCCAGCATATATACTATATATAATATATATATCTATACAACAGCTCATATACCACATCCGCCCCACATAGAGAACATTGCTATATCGTAGTGCTCTCCAAGCAGCCGGTGTACTTCGATCAATTTGCATGCGTGTATTCCATCCGCCGGAATTCGTTCCGTATATCCGTACACACATCGATTCACGCATACCACGATACGATGGGTATATTGCATGTGTGTCGAACGTACATGGCCCCCATCTACCGTCCTTCGCCGTATCCTCGAGCCATACACAGTGCCAGAGTGTAGTCGCAGAGTTAGAGCACATCCTATCCAACCCGGAGAGAGCTCTCGTTGGTGTCTGCATCACCGAGTCCTCCGGGTCTCACCAGTATCTGCCATCGACGCATCCGTGGTCCGACATATATAACGTACCCCTTCCTCCCTGGTAGCACATCCACAAAACCTCCGGCCTCATCTCTCGTGTCCCACAAAATCCCGCTCACCACGTGTGCTCTTCTATACTGATATTGCGGGGTGCGATGCGGACCCTTCCTCTTTCTCGGACCACCCCTACAATTGCGCACCATTGGCTGCGTGCAAAGTGATTAAAAACAGGGAATGGCGAGAACCATACTACCGCACTTCTGGTTTCATCGTCCCCCCCCCCCCAACCCCCTGCCCCCGTATATCCAATCCTTTTGCTATGCTGTGTAGCTTTCGGGTATACTCACCATATCTAGCTTTGGCTTTCCCTCGCGCGATTTTGTCTCTCGTCCACACGTTCCGACGGAGAGCCAGCACACGACGTGATGTTCTGCGGCTAGACTTTCGATCGAGCATCGCAAATGCCCGTGGGATTCTGTCCGCTGTGGACGAAAGCATGTGGAAAGAGAGAGAGAGAGAGAGCAGAGACGCCGACAGAGTGATAAACTCGGAAATATAGAAGAAAAAGAGAATGCGATATAGCACGACATATCCAGAGATGCGAGAATAGATACGAAACCGCTGATATTTCAGCGAGAGTTTTGATTAAAATATTTCTCTTCCTTCCATTTGCCCGTACGTAAACATTTTTCTATGCGCGCTTCGTCGATTCAATTCGTCTACATACCTGCAGAGTGCACACAATTCTATCCCGAAACACAGTCGCGGTTGTGTCTCTTTCTTTTTTTTTATGCCTGTCTCCGTGCATGTGAAATCAATTCTTTTGCCATGCAAGGAATGGGTTACGAGAGACAAGTGGACAGAGCGTGACGTGTCTACCCCGCGTATATATATATCCATACGTAGACGAAAAGGAGACGAGAGAGGCAAGTTGAAATTCCGATAGAAAATATAGGCGTGTACGTGTAGAACGCGAAAGAACGAAAAGACCAGAGAGCAGTGTGTGTGTGTGTGTGTGTTCCGACACGGTGTCCGTTTCACGGGCGGCCGATTTCGAAACGATCCCCGCGGCCACCGGACGCCCGTGGGATTCTTCTTGATGGGATATACTGGGTCCTTTCTGAATTTCCTACGATTTCACCTATACAAGAAACTCGCCTTACTTCTTGCGTCTCATACCGAGAATCCACCGACGCCGCACCCTTCCTCCACATCCGCACCCACGATTTTTAGTCTCTTCGAGAGCGCGCTGGCTCATATGTGGTAGTCGCCTGACTATACGTTTGTCCAAGTCTCTTCCGCCTGCTGGAACTTTTCCCTCAGAAATACACACGTATATATATATATATATATTACTATGTAGTACGCGCGCTGAAGGGAAACCGAGCACGTATATCCGAGCTTTATTTCGGGAGCCGTATTATATGTGTATACACGTATGCCTCTTTCAATCCTGTCCGAACCACGTGTCGGCCGTTCGTTCTTTCTTTTCGCAATGTGAAGGTATGTGTCTACCAAGTTGAAGGATACGACGATTCGCTCTGATATTATCTGCAACGGTTTTTCCGTATACCTTACATGTGTAACGCACACGCTCGCTAATGTTCAGATGCTGTGAAATATCGTCCCGATGAAGACTCGGCTCGACATATTAGACAGGTCAACGATTCGTTACTTCAAAAATTTCAGCTGTCATTTATTATACCTCATTTTGCTCCGTGATATAGTCTCATTTCTACTCAACAAAACTGCTCACGTATGAACCGTCGACGTTGAAAATTCTCTGTGAAAGAAGGAAAAGCAAATTTTTACACCAATGCATCGGTGTGTGCTGAGGACGAAAATTCGAGTATTGGGATTTTAAAATTCATTGTCATTCCATCACTTTTCTCGGCGGGGAATCGTACGGAAAAGACACCATCTTTGTTTGGGACTGTTTTCCGAGAGCCTCGATATCAGCAAACTTTTCATCTCCTTGGGGATATAAACTTGGCTCACCAGTGCACTCGTCTCTCTGCCAGAGTTCTCTCTCACTCACGCTACATTGGGCGCATTTTTCTTTTATCCACGCGTTCTCACATTTCCGTCTCTATCTCTGAGCATGGTCTAGCGTGGCGAAACTGCTGAAACGCCGGGGGGAAGATCGATTAGCTGCTCGCGCGTCTCATCATAGCTCGGGTGATACATCTTCCTCTCTCTCTCTCTCTCTCTCTCTCTCTCTCTCTCGCAGATTGCGCGAAGAAGCTATAGCAATTTCTTGGTTTTTATTTATTTTTATCCCGGTCACTTCTATCTCTCGCGGTTTCACATCAAGAAAGAGGAAGAAGGATTGAAGTTGGAGACTGGATAAATCCATTTGGCTCGAGCTTTTTCGTAACAAGTCCTCGCTCTATTAACTCCCTGGCGAACGAGGATCCTGCAGAAAAATCGTGAAAAGTAGAAGGATTAATCTGTACGAGTCCCCTTTTGCCTGGTATACATCTATACGCGTAAACAACATTAGCGTCGAGGCACTCGTTGCCGTTTCTTCGCACACGATTTTTTTTTCTTAATCCTCTGGTTCTCTTATTTCTTTCTAATAGTTCCACTCCTTGTTGCTCCGCTCCGATGGAAAAACTATCTCGTAGAAAATTATATACAAATATACTCTCGGATTAACGAGACCTTCGTTCGTTTCGTCCTTCAATTTTCTTTAATCGTGATCATGACTGACCAAGGACTAATGATTGTTTTGTCTTTTTCACAAATTTCACGAAATTTTTCTAGCCTCAGAAAAATCATTTTTTTTTTTTTATGTTTCAACGGACATAATATCTAAGTTCGCTTTGCTCCCTACATTTAGCCCATGCAGGCACACGTATATCTCTTGGGGCATAAATATACTCTTAGCGAGGGAGAACGGAACGTACGTGCACAATTTACATGAACACACAGTACCCGAGCTATGCTTCAAGTGACTATATACATATGTACAGATATACACGCACATACAAGACACGAAAACGCCAAATATATATAGGTAAAGGTAAATGCTGTATATATAATTATATATACTTTACATATGTAGGTATACCTTAACAGCCCTGGAAATATAGGTGGAACGGTATTTGCCGAGAAACGTATAGGTGTATATGTGCTAGGTATATATATATATATATATATATATATATATATATATACACATGCTGGGTATTGTGCGTATACGATATAAACGCATATACGCGCTCTCGTTAGTAAAACGGAAGGCTATGAGAAAAGCAGAGAGTTCTCGCTGTTCCAGACTTTCCACGATACAGCCAAATTAAGTATCTACTCCCGCACAAATTCTATCTAAAAAAAAAAAAAAAAAAAAAAAAAAGAAATGTCACAAAAGTCTGTCACTGCTCCATCCGTAATTCTAATTGCCTGGCCCATATGGTGTTCCCGATCGTTCGTAGCTCTCGTCACACTACGTGGGCGCTTGGAATTTTTCGCTCAATTCAAAAAGTATAAATTCTGAAAAAAATGGCGCAAAGACAGGTAAGACCGCGGTCGTATAATAAGCGAATTGGATATAGAGGTGTACACAGCAACGGTGGTTTTGTTTTTCAAAAGACCTGAAAATAGCCAACTTTGTAAAAAAAAATGAATCCGAACAGATAAGAAGAAAAATTCATAACGCGGATGCGGTAGATTACCTAAGGGACCGTTCAGATTGCTATACAAATTTAGGACGTAAAGCCTCATGCGTTCTATCAATGACTTCAAACACCTTGAAAGCTTATGATTTCCAGTTTCTAAAACACACGCAATGTTCATTAGAATATTGCGTAATTTATTATTTATGCTGCGAGAATGGTGGAAAAGCGGGAATGCACCAGTGTCCGCACAGCGCTTATTCGCTATGTCCCAGTGTTCGGGACACGAGAAAACCCAGTGTCCGCACAAAATACGATATTCGAACCCTAAAAATCCAAGTTAATGAGCGTCGATTCTAAAATCTCGATAGAATTAGCTTTTGGAACTCAAAAGTGCATCACGATAGAATGGATACCGATTAATTCAAAATACAAAGTTGCAATTTGGTCAGGAAAGTCAAGGATTAAATTTTGACACCATGTCACCGGCCCGGCATGCCATGTATGTAACGACACCGATCGCGAAACAGCTAAAATGTCGTACTGTGCTGTTATCGGGCCTATCGAACTATACGTGCGTCTGTACCAGTCTCCAAACGGTGTCTTGAGAGTGGTACAGCTTATGATTTGATTGTCCCAATAATAGAACACGAAGATTACATGGTTCAATTGAGTTTTACGGAAAGTTTAAGTGCTGCATGGAAAACCCGACTTTTTTGTGAACAAAATGAGCTATAATTTATCTCGAATACACGTACAATTCTGAACGATAAGCGTAAAAAATCTGTCATTTTTCCTTAGCATATATTCGATAAGAAATCCGTTGATACGGCCTCCATAACACGCGAGCCGGAATAAACAGATGAAAATAATTTATATTCCGCGTACGATGCTAAGTCGATTTTTTTCTTATACATCAGTGAATTATTGTCGATCACCTTGCAATTGTTAAAATTTCAATATTAATCATGAAATCCTTAATAAATGTAATTGTTTGTGGTGGTGTGCGACGACTGGGACGTGTGCGGCCACTGGTACATTTACCTTATAGGATTAAATCTAAATGGTGTTTTCATAGTTCGCAATGATCGATAATTAGTGACGCCAGAGGCGAATTATATCGCACGAGTAAGTGAGATACCGGCAACATTATTGGATAGAGCTTTTATACGTTTTAGATGTGTCTAAAGACGGCTTAAAATCAAAAGGGCCTGTCGAATGCTTACGAATATATACTTTGCGGCGTTCAGGGGGTTATAGATTATCGATATACATGTGTACTTATGTATATATACGTTATTGTGCAACGTTGCGGGCTCAATACACGTGATGGTCAAAGCTTGCGAATGCAAGGAGGGCGATCGGTGCAAACGCAGCACTGAGAGGTCATGCAACTCATCGAGCTTGTGCAAGCGGGTATACATGTATATATCGGGTCTTCTCTCTCGAGCGAATTTGTCGTTCGCTAATGACAAAGCAGTGAGATAATGACAACGCGGAGCGCTATTTCGCATTTGGTGTCACGCACCTGCTCGGCTCGCCCGGCGTAACCAGCCCCTGTGTATTTCCCTGCACGCGCGCGGAGGAGCCTCAATCGGAGCTTTTGCACGTTTCTCCCTAGTCGGAAGGGGGGGAGGGGGGGGGGGGGGGGTCTGCTCGTCCAGACATCGTGAATATTCTGCCTGAGTCTATGCACAGTCATACGGGGCATTCCGTACCAGAGACATTCAGGTCACTTTAATAATTTCATGCTCAACGATTTCCCTCATTCTTGATCTTCAAAGTAACTTTGCCTATGAAATATGTGCATCTCGATTGGTTTCCTAATCACAGAGTCAGCAGGCTATGACGAAAAAGAATAAAAATTCCTCACTCGTGGCATTGTCATATGTCAAGCAATTTTCATCATAGAGAGATGATTGAAAAAGCATTATAAAGTTCCCACAGTGTCACGAAACTGCTGGATGGCTCAAAATAACCTCAAGCGGTTACCTTTCTCGAAAATTTTGAATTAAATATTCGTATCAGGGTTTTCCATTTCTAATAATAATTGATTTTATTTCCGCCCTCTAAAAGCATAAATGTTCACCTGTAAAAAAAAAAAAAACCTTTAGCTTCGGCGATGGAAAATATTTCCTATCGCAGTGTGGCAATTTTGAGTCTAAGGAGTGCCTCATGATTGTAAGTTAGAAACTTCAAACTAGACGAATCTTAGAATCAATTTGCAGTGATCTGATATCGCGAGGTGTTGGTTGAGGTCAAACGCTACAAAAAAAAAAAGAGAAAATAGATTGAAAGTTCAAAATTCAAATGCCCCTAAATTAATCGAATAAATTGGTATTATCGTTAATTTCACAAATCGACTTTATTATTATGATAGATGTAAAATGAAGAAAGTTTCGCGTTTGCTACGGAATACCCCATGTATATACATGTACATCGAAAGCCCGGCCAGCTCGACATCTTTTGCTACCAGCATTGCGGCGCCATTTTGTAATTACACGACGGGAACAGAGGGGAGATAGATATTAATCGAAGCACCCGGTATTCGTAGTAGTATACGCGTTATTAATATTAAACACAACGACGAGAGCCTGAAACACTCTCGTGAAAGCCGCTGGGATATACGCAGGACTGACGTGTGTATAAATATACATTATATATAATACACATGCGTGATCGTTTCGCTTTTCTTGCTTCGTTATTGGGCGATATAGGGCGAATATAGAATCAGGTAAATTACCAATTCAAACAATGCGTGTGTTTTTTTTTTAAATTAAAAAGAGCGTGGTCGTAAAACTTGTCCCCAATTCACAGAGTCGATAAATCGCATCGAGTGTAAACCGAAACTGATGCATTTTTTTTTTTTTTCATTTCAATATGTATTTTCCGTCAGCCAAATAAAATTGACTTGCATTGTGAGCTTTATTGGGTACACAATTATATGCGATTCGTAAATATTGGTCACACGGATTTTATCGAAATGAAACAAATCCAATTTCACCAAGGATATACAATTATCTAATAATTACATACCCAATGATCGTTCTGCGCGCGAGTAGATTAATTTTTATAGAAAATTATTATGAGAACCATATTTTTTGCACGTAGATGAAAGAATATACATTTATGCTACACATCATCACTGAGAGAGGAATGAGGTGCTGGTCTCTCGCGTATAGAAAAATGCGTCCATTAAATTTTCTCTCTCTCTCTCTCTCTCTCTCTCTCTCTCTCTCACTTTTCCGTTTCTTTTTTCTCGGGAGTGAAGCTCTCGTAGTCGTCGGTGGCTGCTTCCGTGATGTTATACAGACTTCACTACTGCTACTTCATGTTTCGGGTATCGTAATAAACTGTGCTTTAGCTTTCCTGTCTTTCGTGTCTTCTTCTGCCACGTCGAGCCGTGCTCAGGTCGTCCCGATACAGAGGCTTCTGCTACTATTACTAGTGCTATACTACCACTGGTATACAGTTTTTGTGAGTGTCTTTCGCGAGCAAGCACTGGGGAGACCCCTTCGACTTTCTTTCCGCTCTTTTCTCTCTTGCCGGGCGAGCGCTCGAAATAACGAGCGGGTGCGGAAGTACAAAGGATCCTACGATATATTTCGCCCTTCGGTCTTCTCGTCGTCGTCCTCCTCCTCCCTTCTGCTTCTTCTACGCTTTCTTCTCTTCCAACCCCCATCCTCTTCGCCTCTTTCACTCACCCTATCTGTCTCGTTCACTTTTTTTTCCCCCTCATCTCTCATTCGCTGTAGTAGCTTCGCATGAACGAACCTGGTGCTGCTCGCGCGCTACTGCCAACGGCAGAACTCCCAAAAATCCTTACACCCTTCTTTTGCACATCGTTCCCTCCTCTCTCTCTCTCTCTCTCTCTCTCTCTCTCTCTCTCTCTCTCCTCCTTCCTCCCTGATGGATATATGAAGCATTCTATGTCAATAAAACCAATATTGACTCTGACCATTGCGGATCGCATTATTTGCTTCATCGTTGTTCCATCTCCTATACTGCGAACAAATACTTAATCAAGAGAGGCCATAGCATCTCGGACACCAGGTATTAAAATAGAAAGATTTTAAAGCCCGGGCTCGAACGCTGCCGCACTCTTGTGTGTTTCAATGCGTGGTACTTTTTTCAATTAGAAAAAAAAAACTATACTCTCGTATATTTGTATCTGTGGAAAATCCTGTAGAATTGCTGGGAATGTATAATTTAAGGAAAGTTGACAGTAAACATTTTATTTCAATATAATGAAAAAATGATTGGTCAGACGGTTAAGAATGATCTGGAGTCCGTTTTTTTTTGAGTAAGGATAATAAGTAAGAAAAATTATTGATGAGATCCAAAACGATCGGGGTCAGACTTTGTTATGAATTGATATGGAATGACCCATGCACATATATGGCTCGAAGACTCGCTTATAGCTCTTTCGGGCCAACGGATACATTGTGGGCGTGCAAGAAGAAGAGCGTGAAAGACCAACACACATGCACACACATACGCGCCCGCGCGCGCGCGCGTCGGTTGGTCACCCCCGAACTATACGTCTTTATAGGAGGCTTCGTTACGTCGATTTATCGTTTAATAAAAGGTGATACATAGCCGCGAGAGACCAGCAGTCGACCCTGTGTGGCCCTCGGTCCGGCAGCATCCGCATATACAATCCCCCTCCTCCTTCTCCCTTGTTCTCGCTATACTCTCTGTCCATTGCTGCTGGCTATTTTATTTTCGTAAGCTAACTATACATACGTGGATCAACCACCCACGGATTTAGGTACACAATACTTTGCCACGAGTCGAAGACAAGCGAAAGGGAGAAACAAAAAGAGTCGGGAAGAATCGCAACAAGATGAAGACTCTCTGTGGGAGATCGTCGTTGGGATTGATTTTTTTTTCCCTCAAAGTTTTTTTTTTTTAATACAATTTATTTTTCTTTTTTTTTTTCTTCATTTCCGTCAGTTCTCTCTTTATTATACCTCAAAAGTCGACTGCCAGCACCGAGAATATCGCTTGTGTGTGCTCTGCAGACTTTTGTGGATATATCCGTGGAGCAACCGAGCGAATTTGTCCCGAGCGCAAATAACGAGCGCGTCTACGAAACTCTGGAACAACTACGAAATGTTGATACATGTATGTGTACATCTATGTATTGTGCACCTATGCTCCACGTATGTGGAACGAGCGGAAAATGGTTTATCGCGAGCTCTCGTTGTTAGAGAAAGTGGTAATCCGCCTGGCACACATGGGAAATCTTGACAATGTCGTATATCGACATTTGGCTTGATCGTTCCCTCCTCTCCCACCCCTCTTTGCACATTTGCAGCTTCTCCTCTCCGCTCTTGATGCAGTTTTCTCATATAATACTTTGTCAATATATATATATATCATCCGTATATATTGAGTAACCAAACGAACCTCACTTCATTGTTCGTATGTAGGTATATGGTGGTTACTTTGTTAATTCGTACATTCGTACCGGAAGTCAACACACTTCTACGACCTTTTCGATTAGCTTACATTGTCGGATATATGTGTTAGCCAATCGCACACCCGCGGTGCTATAGCTTGAGAGATGAAAAATCATCCGGAATAATTAACCCCTTCGTTGGCATTGACGCAATAGTGCGTCAAATAATTTTGTGCCCTGTGTGTGTGTGTGTGTGGCATTTTGACGCAATAGCGCGTCAACCTTTATTTCCCTATTTAACTTGCTCTGATTTGGAATCCGAGCCTCACTCGGGAGTTTTTGGGCTCGCTGAATCCGAATTTGAAGTCAAAATTTGGAAATTCAAAATGGCGGTGCCAATATGGCGGACAAAAATTAAAAAAAAACTTTACTCGATTTAGATGAAAATTGGTACTCCGAGATTTTTGAGATCGCTCATTACGAATCTGAACTTTAATTTAGAAAATTCAAAATGGCGGACCGAAATTGAAAATTTTACTCGATATTTAGATATCGAAATCAAGCCGTTTTTTGCATTTTCTTCAGCCATATTTGAGCCACCATTTTGAATTTTTTAATTTCAAGTTCAGATTTATAATCAGCACCCTCAATAACCCCAGGGTACAAGTTTTAAGGATAAAAAATTTTCCTGCCATTTTGGGCACTTTTTGTCGAATTCTCTCTGTCAACGAAGGGGTTAACGTGAAACCGTTAAAGCAAATTTTTTTCGAAAAGTTAGATATAGTCCAAAAGTATTTTTTTTTCTATAATGAACTTTCATATCCATTTGAGGACGATCGTAACTCTTGTTGGAAAATATCTTACAATTTTCTTTTCTGTTAATCATATAATATGCTCATTCCTGAAGATCGGAGAAGTTATGAAATGCATAATAGTTGAAAAATCATTATAAACAATTTAGAATCACTTGATAGAGCTATTTTGATTAAATCATGAATATTAATATATTGCTAAAGATTATTCATAATGAAATTTCTGAGAAATTACACGGAATTTATTTTATTATTTTTCCGTCAAACCACGCTCATTTCTGGGATGAAGCTCGGTAAAAGAAACGCTCGTTCAACCTAACGCCCCTCTCCTGATGTGGCGTCTGAAATGTCAATCTCCGCTTTGGGGGTAGGGGCGCTGCTTTGCCGAGCTTTCGCTGGGTAGATTCGAGACATATCCCTGCCATGTCATTGCCGCATGAGCGCGACGTTCCGCCACCTCTCGCTCTTGTTCGCTTCGACGCTCGGGAATGCCAATCTTGCGCCATGGGCAACCAACGCGGCAAACGGCAACGGGTTGAAGCCCCAGCGATATGCTAGCTCGATTGCAACGACGGAGATAGAGATAGAGCGAGAGAGAGAGAGAGAGAGAGAGAGATGGGCTACGACGCCTCTTTCTTGTCGCTATCTCACGTAGAACACTGCGCTATGTAGGACTCCGAGAGCTGTATCTCGTCGCTATGATGCGTTCGCAGAAAACAGTTTCCTATGTACCAAGCTATAGTTGCCTATACCTACACGCGAATCGTACACCTGGAAATATAAAAAAAAAAAAGACAAGTTGATAAATCGTCTTTTCGTTCATTTTCTGTGAGGAATTTTATTCCTTATATAGTCACCCTCGCGAATGTAAATTCCCGTAAAAAAAGTATTGACAGAATATGATTCAACGAAAGGGTCTTAAGAATGAGGGAGGAGGAGAGAGGGCACGTTCCACGACATAACTCTCGTCAAGTTTTTTTGTTACTGTTTCTTATAGCAGGTTTTATAGCGAGACGTTTTTCTTCTCCTAGATATTACGACTAGCAAAAAAGAATCCGTTGAATAAATATAAGCACCATTGAGAGTTCGAAAGACAGCAGGAACATAATGATCCAACAATATATTATCCATCTCTTTTCCTCGCGTTGTTCAATCTTCGAGTTCATCACGAACGTTTTACCGACTTAAGTTTTTCTGTTTCACTCCTTCAAATAAGCTCCGTACAAGCGAAAGCCTCGTGAGCAAACGTCATCTTGTATTCTTCACGAAAAGCTCGGTGGCTAGGCCGACGACGAAGACAGCTTCGAAACAGCAGTGTGTGTGTGTGTGTGCTGTGTACTAATTTTCAGCGAACAAAAGGGCGCAGCCCACGTTAACCTCGAGTGACGATTCTTGTGAGTTTCGCCCTTTTGTTTGCTGCAAGTTGCTATATACGTATAGATACGACGATACAGTCTCTGGTGATCTCTTTTTATCCTTTGACCTCTGGGAAAAACTGCGCGGTACAGACGAGTATAATAAGAAGTAGGGGTGGTGATGAGTTGGATGAAATGGGCAAAGGGTGAAACGCGAGAGAGAGAGAGAGAGAGAGAGAGAAAGTGGAGAGGTGGGGTCGTGGCGATAAAGGGTGAAAGGAGATATAAAAGGGCAGATAGAGGAGCTTTTCTCTTTTCTCGCTCCTGTTTTTTCCCCGTTTCTCCCTCCGTATCTGTTACGCGGCCTTTGGTCGTTTGCGAGAGAAGAAAAAAATTGTAAATTGCCAAACAATACGTGAGCGCGCACCGTTACCACGCGACTCTGCTTCCACTGTTTGGTGCTGCCTCTTCTCTTCGTTACACTCTCTCTCATCTGGGCTATAAGCTCGCGGTGGCCGTGCTACCTCCGTGTCGGCTCGCTCAATGAATGGGTAGACTGCTGCAAAGTTCGTTAATTACGGAGTTTCAACAGCTTTTCCCGAGATCGACGAGCCAGAGTTGGCGATGGTGCATCCAGTAGCGATTCGAATGTATGTATAGTAAGAATAAAGCAGTCGCAGAGAGAGAGCGAGAGAGAGAGAGAGAGAGAGAGTGAGAGAGTGAGGGAGAGGAAGGGGGGGACGAGAGGAAAGTGGAATGAGTAAAGAGCGAAGAGTTAAAGAGGCTGAGCGAGAGAAGAGAGAGATGCCTACCATTCCAGCGATGATTTTGGGGGATTGAAGAAGGGCAAAGCCGATCTGGTTTTTACGCTTCATGGTTCCCTATGTGTACGTCTCTCCACTATATTCATTCAACGTCGCGAAAGACTTTTACTTGACTTGTCATGGTTACACTTTTTCAACCACACTCAGAGAAAAAAAAACTGGTATAAATTACACGATGATACAGTAATCATCTTTAACTTTTCGGTGATTTTTTTACTACTTTTGCATGGTGAAATCGTCCGTCACCTATCCTACAATCATCCATTAATAGCACGGAATCCCAAACGCCATCTACACGTATAATTTTTACCAGAGCGTCAGGCAATTTATTACCGGTATCTTATCACCATGCAGCATCATCATTCTCATTATCGTCATCAGTCGCCTTTTTTATGGCTGCGCAATTGTATTGTCTACCACCTTTCTCAGATCGCTTTACGAAACGGCTCAGATCCCTTCAAGGTATTAGTAGACGAGGATTTCCAAGCTATACTTTACCGATATATTTCAAGAGGGGATTTTGCTCAGTCACTTGAGCAAAAAAAAAAGTGGTTTCACCGTATCGTTCAAAAGATGATTGCACCTACGGAAACCATTTGTCAAAAGTTCGCCGCTTCCGGCTGTCGCACTTAATTTTTTTCCATTAAATGTGCGCTTAATGCATTGTTTGTTTATCATCCGATTTTTCATATGCAAAGATTGATCCTAATCGAGGTCCTCAATGATTTAGTTCTTCCTAAAACTGATGCTCCTTCTAAATGATAGGATTATGACATATACTATAGTTACGTGAAACATTGCATTAATCGTTTCCGTATATAGTATTACCCATGATTAATAACGTTTTTCATGGAAAATTCTCAATATACTCACGAAATATAAGATTCCCGGTTAAACGAACTTGGGCCCATATATTCGGCAATCTACATCCTTCAACCTCGATGTTTACCCCGAGGATAAACACCTCGTATACCGAATATCCCTGAAAAACATGCCAACCTCGGGTGCAGCGCGAGTTCGGAGATAAAAGCGAAGCTGAAGAAAAACATGAGCGGGAATGACTCTCCGATAAGGCTGATATTACGAACAAATCGCGTGCGTGGGATGAAATGGCCTACATAAGAAAATCAAAGTATATCTAGAATGAGGCAAAAGCGTCGTAGAAATATATATGCTCGGAGAATCGTATAGCACAGAGAGAGAGAGAGCGACGAGGAATTTGCAAATGAGCCGGAAAGGCAAAAAGGAGGAAAAAAAGATACGAAGAGAGCGAAATACTGGAACCGTATATATAGACAGAGAGAAAAATAGAGCTGCCGAAGAGTTTTTGTATGTAGCTCGAAGAGATAGCGGAGTTGCGATAACTGCAGATATCAATGTGACTTTTTCATCAAAACATAATATATATATATATATATATATATGGATATACTATGTGTATATAGCGCTGTGTAGTCGCGAACTTCCGTAAAGCTCGATGCGCTGCACATTTATAGACGAGATGCTAAAAAACGAATGATAGTACAGATCTAAGGGTGCATATACAAGGATGTGCAGAGTATATATATGTATACAGCATCGGTATATTATATGGTAAATGCAAAAAGAGACATCGAAAGGACGTTCGAGGTGCAGATAGAAGCCAGCCAAACCTTATCTCGTGTGTATAACCGACTCCTTGGCACATCTATCGTTACACCCTCTATTGAACTATATATCGACTCCTGGTCAACCAAAAGGCCCAAGCCATCACGTGAAGCGACGTTGGTTGTGGCATTTTGTTTGTTAGCCGGTAAACGCTTCTCTATGTAGTATTTCATACACATATATTCTGTATGCACTGAAATTTTCCGTGTTCTCGCGCTCACCTCCATTTCGTATATTTAAACAGCACGAGAGACAGGAAATACTATTTGTCAACACTTGTGCTTTTATACCCCAGTCGTGCTCGGTAGTTGAAGGGGAACGAGAGACGGGGGGGGGGGGGGGGGGGTTGGGAGGCCGGTCGTGGTCGCGCAGCATCACCAAACGGATGCAGAGTGCCGAATGAGAGGGTTGGATGATTGGGGAAGGAGTCGGAGGGGATGCGGTCGCCCAGCATCGCCGGTAAATCATGTTACGACTGGAATACTACTGGCGCCACGACGATTCTCCTCTATATAGCTAGAGAGCTTTAGCGTGCGTGGCCCCGTGTCAAAACTATTCAGACTTCATATATATGTATATATGGATGTTTCGTAAACGATGATGGTAGATATATATGTGCGTCTGTGTGGGAGAAGAGGGACGACACAGTCGAGCAGGACGTGTCGTACCTCTGTGCAAGCTCACCGTTATACCCTTTCTCTTGACTCTACGTTCAGTTACACAACCCCTACAGCCAGCAAGCGTATACCAGTTTGCACGAGTCCGCATCAAGCTTGTGGGCAAGCATATCCCGCTTACATAGGCTATATACATGGTCGTGGGAGAAGAGAGAAAATTAATTGTCCAGTGCAGAGTCCACAGACTTGCTGCATAACGAGCGGTAATGGCGAGTTTGTTTCTCTCGAGATCGAAGGATAAGAGAAACAGCGAAAGACACAATGCTGTTTCATCTATGTTAGTCAGGACCTAAATGTAGCAATTCGGAAAACTATGACTCATGATACAGAATCTTTGATCAATAGATATCTTTACTTCAATGGCTCCAGTAATGTGCTTTGTATTATTATTTTTGTTCGTAATCTTGTCTCGGATAAAGTCCATCAATTGTGTCCAACAATCGTACATGCATCGACCGAACATTTTTTTACAATAGTATAACTGAGATTAATCATTGTCCTTTTGCTTCTACTTCATTCGCTAACGATTTTCATTGTTGCTGTGATTAAAAATTTTTGACACGGAGGTTGACAAGGCGGGAGTGTTCCTATTGTACGATGAAATGGCCTTTCGTTCGAATGATGCACACATTGCAGGTCACATGGTGACAGAATACATGACCATTGTCATGTATCGACAGACAGTGTGTCCTTTATTCTGTTTTTCTGCCTCGAACTCCCCCCGCGTGACAGCGGCGAGGGATACAGCGAGAATTTTCTAAAATTAAAAATCTTCCCTCTCACCGAAGGATTTTAATAGAAAAAGAATGAGGGACTCATCTTCCGCACACGCGAGGAAATATCATGTTTTTTTTTTCTCGAGAAGGGCAGAAAAAAATTGAAGAAAAGACGGAGAGAGAGAGAGAGAGAGAGAACCAGAGAGGGAATGAAAGCGTCGCCGGAAGACTCGCACCTGTCGCCGGTAAAGGTTTATTGTTTGCCTGGCTCTTTTCTTTTTTTACTCTCATTTTTTTTCCATTCCCCTCTTCTGTCTTTCGGTATGAGTACTGCTCGGTGGCTTATAACGAAACGTATACGTATTATATGTATACGGCAATGAGCGTCTCTCGTTGCTTGACTACCGCGTCGAGAGAAATGAGGGCCAGAGAAAAGAAAGAAAGCCAGCGACGTATAATAGTATGCCCAGCATATATATATATATATATATATACATATTAGCTAGCTAGGACTCCTGTACTTCTGCCATTGTTTCTAGGCAAAAGTATTAAAAATTATTTTTTTTTTTCAGCAATATATCACCGTAAACAAAACTGTTCGGAATAATTATGAAAAATCTGAACGTTTTTTTTTGGTGAACAGTTCAAGATAATTGAAAAAGCTTGCATAGAAAGTTAAAAGGCAAGGTTATATTTTTGTTTCATAAAAAAGGATTAGTATTCGTACAATCAACTGCTATTTATATGGAATTCTTTTTTTTGTTGTTTCATTTCATTTTATTGGTTTTCAAATCGTACGATGTTCTTTGTCGTTTACGTATCTCATCCCCCCCCCCCCACTATCCCTTATTAGCACTTTCAATTTCTGTGTTTCTTTTATAATTATCTTAATTAGTTAAAAAAAACTAATTATCCATAATTATTTTGTTGAAAAAAATCTTTAGAATAATTTTTCTTTCGGTCCTTCATCTTCTGTTACTCAGTCTTCCAGTTTCTTACGTAATATATCCGCGCGTGGTATGGAGATCCTCGGGGATTGACTCTTGGATTAACCGTGGCTTCTGCGAGATTCCCTCTACCTATCTCTCTCTCTCTCTCTCTCTATCTCTCTCTGCCTATCTTTCTCTTCGCAGACCCTCTCGTGCTCTCGTGCCCCGGCGCGGTGTGACCAAAATTATTTTGAAACTCTATTTTTTTTTTATTCGTTCCTTTTTTCCGCGTCATGCTGCAGCAACCCTCTCGGGGTTGCTTCCGAATAGCTGAGGGCGCGAGTGGTTGATTCGTCGAAGGGCGGAGAGGGCGCTACGAGCTCACACAGCCCTCATCCACGAGGGATGTAGACGATGCTGGTTTTAATGAACTCTTTTACCCGCCACTCATGCCCCCCCCTTAAACCGCCGCTTTAACTTGGGGTTCTCAACTCTCACTGACGGATCGATCGACTCTTTCAACGAGGTCGTCCATATTTCTGCGTTTCACACGTGCATGAAGGGTAGTTAGGCTCACGATGAAACCAAACTATGCCCCTTTATGTAGATTTTTTTTTTTTTTTCGTTACAATTAGATGCACACACGACGAACATAACTTGATCTCTATACCTCCTTGAGATAACAGAATAAATTACCGTGGTAATAATGAATTACTGCGTCGCATGTACGCAATTTCACATTATTATAGATACAAGGAATCATCCAACAAATGACTTTGAGCGATAACTGTTAAACGTACGAAGGAAAATTACGAAAAAAAAAAATATTAATTCCAGATCGTCTATAAAGAGTTAAAATTTATCATTGTTGTTTTCTTTCAAAAGCATCGGTAAACAATTATTTTTGACGGAAAATAATTTTAAATGATTTTTCATTCAAACTGTGTGCATCCCTCCGTTCGGTTGAATAACGCAAAGTTCGATAATTTACGTCACGATATTGTCTCAGTACAAATATAGTCACGGACATGATCAACGTTACTTGGCCATAGAAGCCGTCAGGTGAACAATCCCAAATACGTATTCAGCGAGGACAAAAACGACGAGCTAATAAAACATGCAATAAGAATTCTCCGGTTATAACCGTCTGTCTGTTACGTAGGACGAAGGTTCGAGGAAAATACTACTGGAGAAGCGAATGACCCCACTCGTAACATATACAAAATACACACTGTAAAGTCCACTCCCTGCTAAAAGCGCAGATCCTCTGGGGCTTTCTGCACCTCATTATTTCAAGCATCCTGACGACAATGAATTGTTTCGATTGTTCTCGCGGAAAAAAACCTCAAGTCATTATCACACTTTTTGCTCATTTTCAAAAATAAAAATATAAATTTTAATGTGATAAACATACTTGAGTAACGCCAAATTCAGTATATCGTATATTTCTCGTACTTTGGAGAAAACGAGAAACACACTCGTGAAACTAAAACGAAATAAATCCCCCGATATTCTTATCGCACTTTCGTTATTCTCATATTCGACCTGAGCGATCGATATCGATGGAAAAATAGATATATATATGTATTCTGACAGACAAAAATGAGTCTCTCATGAAAATGAGGGTTGACTCTCATATTTTTTTTTTTTTTTTTTTTTCTTCGTCGTATGTATGAATATTATCAATTCCACTTCGATCAACCGCGAGAGAGCCTCTCGCTCTCGGTAAGATTTCCATGCAAAGGGGAATCGGCGAATATCAATGTGTAGCGAACGCAAAAGTTTCTCGGCCGCTGGCAAACGCAAGGGCTTGACTTGCACGATTCAGCGAGTGAATTGATGCGAGTTGCGCCATTTTTTTGCTTGCAAACCAAAGGTATTTCACAGCTAGACACTTCGTATATACATATATATATATATATATATATATATATATATATATATATATATATATATACATATATACGATATACATTGACGGACAAGGGAAGGAGAGAACCACTGTCACCTGCACAGGTTGTTGGATATAGGGTGAGATAGGAGGGCGAGGTTTTCCCTCGCGCGCTTGGTGTGACGAGAATAGAGGCATGCTATTGATTATGGAAAAATACCAGCGTCCCGTGTCCCCGTGGTGATGGTGGTGGTAGTGGAGCAACGTTGAAACGAGATATACGTATACATATATATTCATATGTATAGCTATACAGATATGGTAAGCGAGGGTGAGTAGGGGTGTACATCGAGCAACCGCCCCTCGATGCTTTCAAGCTATACCACCGGCACGAGAGCCTTCGGTGTCATGGCTATATATACTGTACACCGTTACAATTCTGTTTCTGTCTGCCACTAACACTGTACTCCCTTCTCCATTCTTCGCTGCAAGTCTCTCACATGTGTTTCGTCTATATATATATATATATATATATATATATATATACATATGTATATATCCTCATATCCACCGAAAGCTCACACGCACCCTCATATATACGTGGCTTTTCTCTCCCATCGTCATTCTCTGTTCTTATTCCTTCATTCGACCTCTCTTTCTCTCTTTGTATATGCCACTCACTCGAGAGTATAGGGCACTTTTTTATCTCTATAGCTCCCTTTTACCTCTATAGCTTTTCCTCTTTTGCGCACCTTCAAGAGCGCACCTATTACCCGTGAATTGACGTCATAATGACAAAATGAGAGAGAAAAGCTCTTCGAATCTGTCCGCTTACACCCTCACCCTAGTCTTATACATGCACGTGTCCGCGTGTGTATATATACAGCAAGCTTATACAGACGAGATGATGAAACATACGGTTATATACGCTGCTGACACCATCGTAAATGGCCAATTACGGTACAACTTTATGTCTCTATATACGAGATATTTATGTTTGTCTTTATATACACGAAGAAATTATTATGCAAAACCACTGTCGCGGTTATTTTGTCACGACATTATTCCCGTGGGGTGTAAACACGTGGGTTTTTATTTTATTCTATTTTTTTTTCACTTACGTTATATCACTGCAAAATTTTTGCTTCGATTATTCCAAGGCATAGGCGAATATCGTGAGCGTGGATTTATTTTATTTGAGATATCCAATTAATATTCGTACGGCGTTGTTCGTGTGTCGAATCGTTTAATCGTTGAATTTCATGAGTGAACCGATTGATAATACATTTATTCGAATATTCATTCGTATAACGATTAATCAACTCTGATATTGGATGATCCATTTATATGATGGTTACCTTCATTTAAATTATCACACAATGAATACATGTAGATAAGAATCGATAGACAACGGGGATGGCTTGTATCGATGAATATATTATTCGTAATAATAAAGTTGAAGATTGTTTGAAGAAATCGTGAAATTATGAATTTAAAATCGAGATTTATAACTAATTGAAAGTGGCAAAAGGGGACCGATGTTGTATGTCAAGATTAAAAAGTCCATAAATTGTGCAATGGAGATCTATGAAAGTAATTCTCATCGTTACGCATTACCACGAAGACCTCTCTCGTATATTCACGAATCGGTACAGCACTTCTGCGTGAGTTCAGTATAGATAAGCGCGAGTTAAGGAGAAACGAAGGAAAGTGGTAAGATGAGGAAAGTGCACGGAAAGATGAAGGGCGAGAGAGGAGAGAGCGTGAGGAGTTATATACGCATAATGTATACATGTAGACTCGAGATATAGCAGAATGGAAGTGAAGACGAGGATAGAAAGTAAGGGAGTGGGTTGGAAAACCGCGCTTACTAGTCGACTCCCTTAATCTTCATTATCCCTTAACCGCTCGCATCCGGTAGCGGACTCGAGGCACCAGTGATAATTCTCGAATTATCTCCTTCGCCAGTAAAATACCACATTCTGTACTTTCTCTCCTTCTCTCTCTCTCTCTCTATATGTCTCTTTTCTAGTTTCGAACGTAGCTATGGGAATTTTTATGTAAACTCGGCATACACGCGAATAACGTGCACAGTTGGCGAAAAAAGATCTTGAAAGAGAAATCACGTAAGTTTAAGAATTGTAACCACATAGGTATGAAAGCTCGTGAGTCGAATCCATAAGGATTGCATATTACATTGGTCGGTAGACCCAACATTGAATGCGCGCTTATATATGTGCGTGTACTCGAGTTCCGGCTGTAGCTCGAACAAATTGATCCTAAACTCCTCTCGTACGAGAAATTTTGGCCCCAAAGTCTCGAGGATGTATCCTCGCACACGATGAACATTCCTCGAGCCAGTGGAGAAGTTTTCAATCAGAGCGCTAAAAGCGCATGGGCGATTCGATTGAGAAATCAATTCCCGTAATCTGAGCGAGAATTTTCTCTCACGTTCTTATAACTCTTTCGCATCGCGGCCCTCGGCCTCTCTCGTTACGCGCTTCACACGTTCTCTTACCTCTTGGCGCTTTCTTTCTCGATGCACAATCGTCGAGCGTGACGCTCACGTATGTACAGATGCACGAGTAAAAAAAAAAAAAAAAAGAATAGAAATAAAATAGGAAGAAAATGCACAGAAACGACGAGACGATTCTGTATATATAAATGTACAGTGTTTACGACGGATGCATCAGCTCTGCCATTCGGTGCAAGATATATACTTTTCGCCAATGAAAATAGGAGGAAAGCAAGGGTTACAGTCCATTGTAAAGTATGTGGAGCAATGTGAGTGCCTCAAGGAAGAATATAGGGAATTACAATGACGAGGAGAGGATCGAATGGAAATAAGGAAGAGAGAGAGAGAGAGAGAGAGAGCGAGAGAGAGAGAGAGAGAGAGAGAGAGAGAGAGAATGAAAGAAAGAAAGAAAGAAAGAAAGAAAGAAAAAAAGAGAGAGAGTGAAAACGAAATGGGAGAAATAAAAAAGCGTTTGAGGGTGTGAGAATGCGAGGAGGGACAATGAAAAAGTAACGAATGAGAAGAAACGAAAAATAAAGCGAAAAGATGAGAGAGGCAAATCGCAGCAACGAGTAAGCTCTCAAGATATTCATTCTCGCTTCTTCGCCACCTCTTGGGTGCACGAAAGCTCACACAGTGAAGAAGTACAGTATGAAGGCGTTAGAGCTCTTACGCTACTTCCTCTTCGTGACGAGAAATTTCTGCGTGCTCGTCGACGATGAGTTGCGCTTCCCTCGGCCACGATTTTCCCACCTTACGTATATATGAGTTAGTAGCCATAGAGAGAGAGAGAGAGAGAGAGAGAGAGAGAGAGAGAGAGAGAGAGAGAGAGAGAGAGAGAGAGAGAGAGAGAGAGAGAGAGAGAGAGAGAGAGAGAGAGAGAGAGCGAGAGAGAGAGAGACGCAGGAACACCCGTAACGTTCTTGCAGAGGATGCACATTGAAGTGTGGAATAGGTTTCAACGACGATATAGCCAACATGGCAACTTCGAACAAATGATCCTCTATAATTCTCCCTGATGTTCCTCCCTCAATTGCTCTCTCAGTCCGCTTTAGCGTGAAGACTGAAGTTCTCATTTGCACGTACATATATACTATACACAAATGTACATTACATGGATACGTGCATATAGCCATATACATACAGACGAAACATCTGTGCCTACGAAATGTTCCGTATGCGCGTAAAGTGGAACATTTTGTCGGAGCCGTGTGGCGGGTTGTAAGTTTCGACTGTAAAAAAAGACACGAAGAAAAAAAGCTTCTCAAATCTTGTTTCGCTGAGACTCTTGTTTATTTTCATTGTATTTTTTTTTTTTTTTTTTTCACGAAGATGACCATTTAAACGTTTATCAAACATTTCCTCAGCAAAAAATCGTCCGGCCTGATGCTGAATAGCCCATACGAGTATGCTGGGTTAGGTGCGCATGCACGTATAATCGTAGCCGTTTTATTCTGCTCCATTCCGATTCACGAGCGCACGGCACACAGTGTTATACGTCTCTGCCCCTCGTTCACGGGCAATTTTTCTGAAAGCATTCGACTATCGTGCGTTAATTCCGGAAAACGTTTTCCTCCACTTGCCACCCGGCCGCGTACTTACACGCTTTTTTTCAGCACTCCCCTCTCTGTCTCTATATCGCGCGAGGTCACTTTGCCAGAGGTTTTGCGAGCATGGTACAGTCTACACCGAGAATTAATACTCCATATAGCTCTGTACATCCATATACATACATATACATACGCGTACAACTCGAGAAAACACGGTTTTCCGCTTGGTATACGTATACGAACGACGTGAAATTCTTGCTCATCGCAACATTACGAGAGCATAAATGACGTCAAATGGGATACTCATGGCTAACGTTGCGCATATAAATCATGCTCCTCACATGCATCTTCGCTCAAGACCGACGACCTTAAAGTTATCCCCGTATGTATGTGCGCGATATCACGGCTATATGCCAGCTATATAAAATTAATGCATCGCCGTGGACGCGCGCGGGACGCGAGGATCGTCAAAAAAAATGAGGGGGGGGGGGCGGGGTACTTTGCGAGCGTTATAGCTGCCATGATTCACGAACTCTTCCTCTTCGCGCTCTCGTAATATCCCGGCGCGATACGAGAGAACTATAGACGCAAAAACAGGGTCGCTCTTTCATTTCACTTATAATTCATGGTTCGATTATTCAATTTGCTTTTTCACTCAACAAGGAGGCAGGGAGGATCGTATAAGGTTACCAAAACTTTGGAAGAAAATCAAGTGATTAAGGAAAGTTATTAGTTAATAAAAAGAATAATTACGTTTCTATATATCCACACTTTTTTGTTCAAATCTTTTGACGCAAAACTAATATATATTCGCGGCAGACGATGCACATAGAACTGCGCACGGTCTAAAATTTTTTATTATTACAGGAACCGAAAAAGGCAAATATTTTTTGCATAAAAAAATCTTTTCCATTTACCTCCAACCTCCGTATCAAAAAATTTTCTCTCTCTCTCTCTCTCTCTCTAGAACAGATTATTTGATTTTACTGCCCGCGTTCGAGTATATCGCACGTCCATGAAACAAAAAAAAAATTGACTCGCAGATACGAAGAAATATCATTAATTTGGCGAATTAATTAAAAGAATATATGAACAGAGAGAATGTAGATACAACAAGAGCGGAGTTTACCACGGGTACGGTCGAACATATTCTCGTTCTTTGCCCGGGAATTTTCATGTGCATACATCGCTATATAATTAATACCCATAGCCTCTCATTCCATTCCTCTACGTGTGCCCCCCCCCCCCCCCCATACCTTGGCTAAAACCTTCGGGTTTTCCACGATTCTTCGTTGAGGGTGTATATAATAGCCGAGTGCGATGTAGCTTTGCCGGTTTTATTGCATTCCTTAATTTGGCCAGCCGTGTGCTTTATATGCTGGCCGCACATCAAGGGCGGATATACGAGATTATTAAATGGTCTCTGGTAAACGCGAAGTATTTTACCTCCGTGTATGTATACCCTACACACCAAACCAGAGCCATCTATATGCTGAATGCATATATATGGGATTCCATGCTCGTACACGATTTTTCCGGCGAACACGGATTCGCAATAACCGTATATGGCATATAGTTAATAAAAAGCGTGCAAATTGAAAACTCGCACGGTTTGTACTTTCTCATAATTTTATTTCATTCAGAAACCTTCCCTTTTGAGCAAGTTGGTTGCTCAACTTGGCTTCGTTATCAAAGAAGATTGTTGAACAAAATATAATAATGAAGGATGAACGTGCACAAGTTTTCAATTTTCCCGCTTTTTTTTTTATTTGTCGAATTCGACTAGAATAATTCATAGGTAGAATCTTCACCCCTCAAGCGATACTCGACAAATTCAGTACCTAAGCATCCTTGTCTCCCTATAGGCTATTCGGATGAAAAGTTTCGGCTCGTTCCCTTCAAATTTACGAAGGCTACGGGGCGCGTACGAACATTTTTCGATAATTTCGATGTCTCTTTAAAATCTGAGCACCTTGAATAATTTCAATGAAAGTCACAGCAAACCCAAGGGGATTCGAAAAGCTCCTCAAAATGTGTGCAAAGTTTGAGCGAGATCGGTTAGAATCGTTCTCGAGATATAACGACCTTTTAGCACATATATCGAACACGCGTTCGCATTGAAAATTGAAGAGAAATAAAATGTTCACGAAAACAAAAGCTTCTTCCGTGAGAGGGAGCGAAAAATCAACGGAAGCGCAAAATCCAGAACGCCAACGCCATTCCAGCTTCTCCCCGGTATATAACATTCAATTCGTTTGAGGGTGCATGGAGCAGGTTTTCGAGGAGTCAGAGGGGACATCGAATTCCTCCGCTGTGTGTTCCTCATCCCGGGGTTTCGTATTCCTCTCGTAGGCGAGGCAGAGGGGGTTGAAGGTGACGGGGGGGGGGGGGGATGATTTAATGTGGAATGGCTGAATCCTGGGACACTGGACATAAATCCCATTCTCTCTATCTCGTTTTCTCTCTTTCCCGGCATCCTATTACACCTATTCCAACGTATTCGTGCCCTGTACGTACATAGACCCTCATATATGGCGTGGTACATGCATATATTTGTGTATGCATGCGTTTGTATTCGCATATGTTCAGTTGTACCTTGGGCGCCAGGCATCTACGAAAATCCTAGGGATGATGACCTTATCCGGGCCTTGTGTGGCACGTATACCGTTGTCATGCGCCAAATATACATGCATCGTCATTGTACATATATACATTTGGGGATTGAGCGCGGTTTTTTTTCTGCAGCACTGGGGAAATGTGTGTCCTGCCTCGAGAGGGCAATGGAAAAATCCCGGATGACAAGGGTGTACCGGGGGGGGGGGGGGGGGGGGCGAATATACTTCGTTTATTTTTATCAGCGGGAAAAAATAAAATTGTATTCCCTCCTTCGCACGTGTTACCGACGAAAAAACGTATGATATATTTTTATTTAAAAAAAATATACTAAAAGAAGATGAATAATTGAACAATTATTTATTTAATTACATAAATATGTATTAAAGTCCAAATAAAGATATTTATATCATCATTATGAATTATGAAAAATAAAAGAATTTCTATGAATTAAATATTTTTTTCACTCAATTCGTTACAGCATGATTAACTTTCACTTTTGTATTATATAAACAAATAAGAAATTGTTAGATGCTTTCAAGTTTGTTCTCCAAGACTTAAATTTATCCAATCAGTATAATCTTCGTACGTTTCTCATTACTCTGTTTATTCCGCTGAATCGTTTACTCCACAATCGTTGAATCTTTAACTTTCGTCTGATGACGTGTGTGTACGTTCTTGAAATGAGGATTTCGAGCCAAATTTCCTCTATCCACCCCCCTCTTTCTCTCACATTCTCGCGCGGAATTCCGGCTGCCATAATCCGTATTATATAGCTACTACCACTTTGGGGGCTGTTACCTTCACTCTCCGTGTACATTATACCCGTAGATATACATATACATATTACATATACGCATATTCGCGGTTGCATCTGTCGTTCTCGATTATACATGGAGAACGATATGTGTGTGTGGCAACGGTGGCAAATTCACCGTAGACAACGACGACAACGACGACGACGACGACGACGACAACGACAACGACGATTCGGCCGAGTGTGGCACAGCTGGCCTCGCGCTATACTACTCGCATCTTCGAAGTTGGCAGACGGCTTAGCGTTTATCATGCAAGATTAATTAATGGCAGCGGAGATGTAGATACCTGTGGAGAGCAGGGATATAATATAGGACCGGACGCAAAGGGGTGGACGGTAATGGGGAAGTTCAGTATAGGAAGTGGAACGCGAGAGAGTATCGTCGAGGGGGAATCCCCGGAGTTCGGTCTGTATATGAGTATCGTAACCATAAATGGGTAACGCCTCGAATGAAAATAAAAGTCATTTGAAATGAGTCTCCACAGTGAAACATATGCAGCAGCGATTATAATTATGCTAAAAAGTTTCTTTACTTCCAACTATATTCTTGGACTGTCTTCAAACACGCGTAATTTTCATTTCTTTCTCGCACTTTTCCATAATTATCTTGTCCTCGAATCATTGTAAAGGAGGCTTTGCGTAATTCGAATAGCGAACAATCCGAATTACTCATTGCTATATACGTCATCCATTATGTTGCATCTTTTGTCATTGTTCCGCTCTTTTACTCGCGAACACTTTCATTCAGTTTATCCCCGTCTATTTCTCTATAATCCGACTCTCTCGTCTCTCGTTTGCTCCAAGAGCGATCTTTTGGCGTCTATATATATACGAATCTCGTATACCTCCGCTATATGTATATGTATTATACGGAGAGCAGGCGCGGCAGCGGCTCTCGCGAGATGCGGACGGAGATGCGAAATGAGGAAGACCCGGTAGCTTATATACGAAAACTTGGCCCAGCGCGCGGACACACCGCGCGCGCTTATTATACCTCTCTCCGTCTCTTGCTCTCGGGGTATTATATCTATCTCGGAAGTTCGCGACGGAGTGTCACGACGGCCTCGCCAGAGTTTCTCCCGGTCACGCGCTAATCGCACTCTCCCTCGGATTGGCTTTTAGCGACAAGTTTTCGGTGAGTAAGGATGAAAGAGCGAGTGAGCTCTGAGAGATGAAGGGGAATGAGGAAAGGTCCGAGAGGCCAAGTTTTCCTTTTTGCTCTCCGCTCTTTCCTCCTCTCTTGCATCCTTTCACCTTTCCCGCAGCTAGGTACTTGTATGGTAAATCATTCACGGTAATACGTAAACTTCGTACCGAGGGTGAAAGCCGCCGAAAGCTCTGAAGGTTGCAGCCCGACCCTAAGAGAGCTCCTTCGTCTCTCGCGACCCGTCGTCGTAATCTCCTTTTCACGATTTCTATATTCTCTAGGTTGAATTTGCCCGTCGAGGAACGCCAATTTGGCATCTGCTCTCGAAGGCTATCAACTAGCAAAGTTTTCCTCTTTATATAGCGATAGTCAAATTCCGTAGGGGCGTATAAGCCATGCTTATACATAACCGATAAACCGCTTTGGCATTTTAGTCCGTCGATATGCATGGACGAATGCATATGTATATATATATATATATATATATATATATATATATATATATATGTGTATATATGTATATCGTACTTAGCGGATCGCGAAATATTTTAGACGTTGGGTTGAAACCACGCCTAATTAATTGAGTTGATTATGAAATCGCGAATACTCGCCAGACTCGACACAACGTTGCAGCTTTACATACGTCGAATCATTGCAATGAAAAATGATGAACATTTTTTTTCGAATTCGAATAAAAGCGAATTCGAATTATAGTCGAAAATAGATTGTACTAAAATCAATAGTATCCTTTTTTTTTTTTCTAAAATTGGACGATTCATCTTGATTCACTTATGCTTACGTTAAGCTCTCCTTCGTTGAGAATAATTCGGGACCACTCATTTTGTACCGTAGATCTCGTCTCGACAAAAGCTCTGTTTTTCCACCTAATCAATTCTCGCCGAAAGTCTCATTTTCTCGTCATTCCGTGAGCAAAAAAGCCTTCACATGTGCATTTTCTTTTTCTCACAAATTTTTATCTTTTCTTTTTTTTTTTTTTCTTATCGCTCGTATAGTTATTTTGGAAAAAAAAAATATTAAAAGTGATTTTTCATTGAAACTATGCGGGTATATGCGTAGCCGACGTTTCTGCCTGTGTAAATCATGACGAGGGAGAATATAAAATAATAAACCGATTTGAGAAAAAAACGCGAAAACGGATGCCGAAGAAAACGGATATGCGGGACACGAGGTGCGAGGAATTGCTTCGCTCGGCGAAACGCGATAAAACGTTAGAGAAAGAGAGTGAAAAAGAAAAGAGGCCGAGAAGGATAGTATATATGTATATATATATAGGTATATATATGATATACGCACATGTATATGTGCATAAAACGAGAATGCTGTCTGGACCTATGCCAAACTCCAGAATAACTTAGCATCGCGAACTCGCTCATATATAAAGCACGCATGCTCTCCTCCTCGTTGCCACGAAGTACTCACCGCTCTTGTTTCAATCCATGCAGGCCTATACCCATATACGCATACTCGACGAATATAATTTACACCTGAAAGCGTATTTTTCCCTACCGGACTTTCCATCTAACGCGTATAATAATAATAAAAATAACAATGATAATGATGATGATGATGATGATCTTATATGTATGATGATATTTATGTATCGTATCATTGGGATGAGAGTCCACTATCCACACCAACGACCAGCAGTGTATAATAAAAAAAGTAACAAAATAAAACAAGCCAAAGCAACTATATAGGACTATGCGTAAATAAAAAGCAACGAAATGAGGCAAATTCGCGACAGTATAGTAATAATAAAGGCAAAGAAGCCAAGTAAAGTTGCAGCTAAAACCGTGAAGAGCTGAATGAAAAAAAAAAAAAAAAAAAAAAAACACGAAAGATACTTAAGCATGAAAACAAACAAATTAAAAACATCTCCGCTATCTCCTCTTAGCTTTTGCTCGTATACACGGACCACGACCAATAGATCCCTCAGTTCAAACTCTCCTGTCCCACCTATACCTTGTGCTCCGCTCGAGAAATTTATTCCCGGATCTTCTTTCTCCCCGCCGTCGTCTGCTCTGCGACGAGGAACGAAAGTTCGATGTGGCTAATCCACACCCTCGCAGCGGCAAAAGCTCGGAAGTCTCGAGCGAGAGTAAAATGAAAAAAACAAATAAAAGAAAAAAAAAAAAAAAAAAAAATCGGCGATTAATATACAGTGCGACGGAAGAAGAGAGATTTCGGAATAAGAGCAAAGCTAAATCCTCACAAGTTTTGCCTTTTCCTCGGTCTTATTGTACCAATGCTCTTGTATAGTCTCGCAAAGTTGGATCTTACGCAGCCACTGCTTATTTTTCCTTGGAGATTCCTTCGAAAATCCAAACAATGACAATAATAATAATAATAATAATAATAATAATCACAGCGTTAAAGTCGTAGCAGAGTCAGCTCAGTGGATTATAGCAGATTCGTTGCTCTTTCGCAATCGCGCGTATATACGCCTATTTTCGTGAATTAGTCCACGAGAAGGCGCACACGTTGCGCACGACCTTGCTGTTGTCGCACCGAGTGGCAGCATAAAAGCGTCATCCGAAGCTCAAATCCCTTGAATAAAAATGAAAATGTTCGCTGTGTATAATACGATGGAGTATCGAGCTCATGAGGTGCGCTGCTGGCTCTGGCCATGAGAGGGCGTGCGATAAAAAAAACGAAAGAGAGCACGAGAGAGAGAGAGAGAGAGAGAGAGAGAGAGAGAGAGAGAGAGAGAGAGAGAGAGAGAGAGAGAGAGAGAGAGAGAGAGAGAGAGAGAGAGCGAGAGAATGAACAGCGCTGTATAGCAGCAACGATGCTTGCTCAATAAACAACAATTAAAGCCGGAAGCCCGGACGCCGGGCGGAGGGCGCGGGAATACTTAAACGCGAAAACCTCTTAGCGACGCTTAATTGCCAGGGGAACGCGAGCGAATTGTATGAGAGAATGGTAGATGAGAGAGAAAGAGAGAGGGAGAGAATTGCGGAGAAAAGCTCGTGCATGGAGGCCGGGGGTGAAAGAGAAATGTGGAGGAGCGAGAAAAGGGTGGAAAACGCGGCGAATGGAAGTTTATGTGCTCTCTCTCTCTCTCTCTCTCTCTCTCTCTCTCTCTCTCTCTCTCTCTCTCTCTCTCTCTCTCTCTCTCTCTCTCTCTCTCTCTCTCTCTCTCTCTCTCTCTCTCTCTCTCTCTCTCTCTCTCTCGGTCGCTCTTGTTACGAAAGAAGAGATACAGAGCAGACGGGATAAGCGCATGAGGGGATGAAACGAACAATTCGCAAAATTGGCGGTGAAAAAGGAACGAGAAAATCGGATGAGGAAGAGGAGTTTGAAGAGGCAACCGTGGTTAGCTAACAGATATATGGAGCATTCTGTGACTTTGAATGTTTTTTTTTTTTTTTTTTTCGTAGTGATTTTCACAACCGTAGAAGTCACTCGAATGCATTTACATACGTTTGCCCAATTTATAATGAATAGCTTTTCATACTTTATAAAAAGGTCTTCTTTTGGTGTTGCGTAAAAAGTAAGCACGAAATGAAATTTTTCCACGTCGTATATCACCGCGATATTGTCACTGAATAATGCTGAAAATATCGATTGTTCATTAAACAACGTCGATCAATGTCCGGGCTCTTTGAAGGTCGAATAGTAGAGGATGAAAAAACTAGGACTAAATTCAAAAGGATCAGAGTTAAACTTTGATCGAGTTGGTGCGACATGCCCCATATATATATGTTTACTCACTCGTGTTCTAATATTACTAGAACGCCTCGCTTTCATTCATCGGATATTACAATATATATTATATATATATATGTTTATAATTTGCCGAAGCTTATGCTAGAGCAGGCTTTGCAAAAAGGGACTGCTGGTCTCTCGAGTGCGGGGATGAGATGTACGCGAATTTACATACAAACGAGCCGGGGATTTAATTCCCATCGCACACGTGCTCTGGCGTGTGTTTTGCGACGCTATTATAAGCGTTCTCTATGTTGTTTCCTCCGGTAGCGGTCATACCGATACAACGGAAATATGCTGGTATAGTAGTGGTTGTTGAAGAGTTCTAGTGCCGAGAGAATCTTCGGGGTATTCCCCGGTTGCTCACCTAAACCGATAGAAAGAGAAAGAGAGAGAGAGAGAGAAATCGTACTATGAAGGGACACACGGAGAGAGAATAAGCTATCTTGAATTGCGGACGATAGAGATTCGAGAGTCCCCGATAAGTTTGTCCGCGGGGACTTGGCAATCTACTTTCCCTATAACAAACGGGAATATTATATACATGTATGTAATATTATTATCCTTGAGGATTTCCTCGCAGCTCGCTTAGATAATACGCTTCGGATATAACGATCAAGTGTATAATGTACAACGGAGAAAAAAAAAAAGATTTACGAGAGGACCAAACGAATGGGTCGTGAAACAACGAAACACGTGTAACCAGAGAGCGAAATTGGTTAGGGTTTGGGTTTTTTACGACAGCAATGATAAGATAGAACGAAATTGAGGATCTAATTAACAGTAGGGGCTGTGATTTTCAACTTTACGCTTCTGACGTCTGGGATTTTTTTGTTGAATTATTGTCAATCAAGTCGTTCAACGAATATTGATTAATTGAAATTTCAGTGTCATTCGACGAAATCTTTATTGCGAGGAATATTTGTTTTTTTTTTTTAATACAAAATAGCGTGGATGCAAAGCAATATGCGGGATGACAAAAGCGTGATAAATTTTCAGAGAAATCGTTCGTAGCACCCGAGAACGACTATAAACTCTCGCTTATCGTATATTCCTCTACATAATATATATATATACATATATCCATACATAGGGTGATACATACAATTAGCGAAATTAACGTACCGTGAGGAGGGACATTGATGGATGCATGTTTCAGGGGAGTGGTCGCGGTTGAGTCGGTTCTCTCACAGTGCCCGTTCTTCCTAATATCGTAGTGCATTCATTCTCAATCTCTAATTCCCCCTCGCCATTTTCGGTTTATGTACATCCGGAGTAGGATTTCTCTCCTCTCGACCAGCGCCCGTGTCAATTGTTGGCATACGGTTAAATCCCACGAGATATACGATGAAATATTTGTATTAAATATATTTTCGAAACATATATATTGTTTTTCCGTAGGGTTATAGCTACTGATGTATACGTCGTCCGAGACGATATGCCGTATATCGATTCGGCGAGTCACCGATCGCGTGTATATATAATGGTTTTTATAAGAATGTTCGTTGCAATTGACACTGCGGCGGCTTTTCCGCTCATCCCCGGTACTGTTTGCGTAACACTTGTTTGATGATTCGGACCGTATGAAGATTTAACGGGATTTCGTAAGCGAACGAATGAGAGAGGAAAATTTGACGGAACTAAAGGGCTCATTAAAATGAAATCAACCATTATCCACAGCCGAGGTTGCCTCTGTTGGCTCTAATTAACCGGCGAGATCGTAAAGTTTAATTATTCGAAGGCAAAATACATGCTCGCCCTCTGTCTATATACACGCACGCGTACACACATTGGCCTCTATACCTACGTGTATACCTTCGCAACTTCACCTTCTCCCTCAACTCTTGCTCACTCTCTCTCTCTCTCTCTCTCTCTCTCGCCTGGCACGTTGTAGGTTGTGATAGTATATATATATATATCTAACGTCGAGATTACCCGGTACCGAGAGCACCAAGTTTACAATGTACCCCCGTACGTCTATTGTCTCTCGACGATGGATGCCCTGTACTGCACTCGCGTTCACTCCCAGAAAATACTGCACTCTCTCTCTCTCTCTCTCTCTCTCTCTCTCTCTCTCTCTCTCTCTCTCTCTTTCTTTCTCTCTCTCTCTCTCTCTTTCCCTCACCACCCACGTGCCTATACACCGGAGAACATAATACATGTATGTGGTATAATGAACTACCAGCCCTCTTTGCGAAAGTACTCGCCAAAATCTCTTCGCAACCATATATATATATATATATATATATATATATATATATATATATATATATATATATATATATATATATATATATGCGAAAAGTTCATTTGTCTCGACTTGGTCGAGAAAATTGGTCGGTAAATTCTGCAAATACGCTTAAAAATACTGTCTAATGAATGACCACGTTTCGTAAGATGCTAATGAAAAATAAACACGGTTCGATCGAGAAATCCACCAGCAATGAGCTTTTTAGACAGCAAGTTTTGCAAAAAAGAAAATAGAAAATTACAATTGTTTTTCCGCGAGTAATGATATCGCTGAGTAGTGAGGACTCCGTATTTATTTCATTGAAAAGCTAAATTATTGAATCAACAAATTTTTTGAACAACTGGGGTTGACCTGTGGTACAACTTTCCTCCAAATTCATTAATTTGACAGAATTTTTTTTTGCCAATGTCATATGATCTTGATTCGAAAATGATATGGTTTTTTTGTGCGTTTTTTTTTTCTTAAAGAATTTAATCATCTTACGATAGAAAGAGCGTTAAATTATCAAAAATTCATTGCACAAAATATAATCGCGCAACGAGAGAGTGTGTTCTTGGGAACGCCGATCTAACGTCTAGTTGAAGGAAAAAAAGAAGTTGAACATGTGGGTAAGTATGCCACGCACAGGCTAGAAATAATCATTCTCGCGCGGTTCGTTAAAAATATTTCTGGCGAGGCGTACACAGTCTCTGCTACTGCTGTTGTATGCGCTGGCGAGAGAGGATGAACGATAGAGAGAGAGAGAGAGAGAGAGAGAGAGAGAAACTATGCACGATGGTAGTTACGATATATATCCCGCCAGAAACAGATACGAGATTGAAGCTTCAACGAATTTCTCTGCTGCGATCGCATCACCCCCGAGGTTGGCTAACTTCAATTATACGATTGCATCTCATTCGATTGATCGACGCGAACTTTGAACGTTAAAACGTCGTACATGAACAAAAAAAAATACGGGGCTTCTTTTTTCTCGAGTATCATACGTCAAAAAATAAAGTTTTCTTGTTCGATACGAATCAATTTTATTGGATTAAATGAAAAAAAAAAAATTCGAATGAAAATTAATTCATGAAGGATCGTGATTGCTCAATTTATAACTCGATCAAAAGGGCTTTATTAGCTTTAGCTTGGCTTTGATTCTTTTATTCAGAAAATTCTGTTATCTTTTTAAAATTTTTCACATTTTTAAAATCCTTTTTCTGACATTTATGTGACAAGAGTCTTGTCAAATGCTACAAGACTTTGAATAAAGATTCACCAATTTGTACTTGCCAACTGATATACTTGTAATATTGTTTTTTTTTTTTATCATTCGCCAATATTTGAATATTTATTTATAAAATCGAAAAACTATACAATACAATATAAATTGTCTTGAAAAATGTAACACCTACAAAAAAGATAACGAAAATTTTGGGGGGAGGGGGAGCATAAGAGACTTCTTATTACGGGACATGATACTCTAATATTGTGCATACGCACAAGAAAAATCCATGCTCTTGTCGCGTCAGCTACAAGAATGGAGATTTCGCACCCGGAACCTTTTCCATATTCGTAGAACTATGGAGGAGAAGGGTCTTTTTAGGAATTATCGAAACGTCGATACTTTCTTTGCTTCTGAGGAGAAAAACTACTCTATATGGCCACTGTAAATGCACATATTGCAGCTAAAAGTATATATATACCTGTATATATACATATACATGGGGTCGCTGTTGGGTCAGACTGAGGGGGACTGCATGAGACACACATTATGTATATATCTTGAGTAGTCATGTCGTCCCACGTGATACGCACTTGCGTGTCGTAGCACGTGCGGGAGTGGCAGTGGCGATATCGATTTCGCGTAAAATTTGACAAACCGAAGAGAACCAGAATGAACAAATGAACGAATCAGAGATACTCGAGTTTCCTAAAATCAACGCATTGCACACTGTTCAAAAGAAAAATCCAAATTAAATTATTTCTATTGCGAGAGCTTTTTCTTTCATTAGGTCTATCTCGTGCTGTGTAAAATATGCGGTGCCACTTGAACACACGAAATAATGAAAAAAAAAAAGAAAAAAGAAAAACATTTGACGTGCTGCTTATCAGAGAGATGGGCAAGAAATTTTTTCATACGCATAAAGGTAAACGTTCCGATAGCCGGATGTGTACCAGTAGCCGAACACCTCGTGTTAAACTATATCTATATAATCTATATCTATATATAAGTATAGTTTAACATGGGGTGTGCGGCTACTGGTACACGTCCGGGCTATTGGGTCGTTTACCTTAAAACACCTGTAATTTTAATGGTCGTTTGTGTCTACTCAATCCTAATTGCAGTAGACTTGAAATTTAAATTATTTCAAGTAGTTGGGAAATTGGAAAAAATGAAATTGAAATTATTTTAAGTAGTTGGAAAATTCGAGTTTATACCTTCTTGCCCGTTGGCAATTTGACATATACAACGGAATAAGAATCTATAAGAAAAATTATAGGTGATATTGAAGATACTAGGAACATTGATTTCAACCAATACCAAACCCAAATCGATACTTAACATAATTTAAGGAAAATTTTGTTCATCAAATTAAAAAAAAAAAAAACCTGTTTTTCGTTTTTTGTCCACGATCGTCATATCCGGATCATGTGATATTCTTCGAGTAGGAGTGAGAATGATTTGCCCCGCATGCGAGGCAAAGTGATAATTTCGCAGATTATGTTTAGATTGATTGTACCATCTTGATTTCACAAAAATATCGGGTTTGACTATGATAGACCGTTTCCTAGACGTATAAACTAGGATATATATCCTAGTTTATACGTCTAGGAATATATATATATATATATATATATATATATATATATATATCCTAGTTTATACGTCTAGGTATATATATATATATATATATATATATATATATATATATATATATGTAAAGGAATTAAGCCTGCATTATTTTATTTTTTATGCGTTGATTAGTTTTTGGGTGTCCACTTTGCCCCATTCTTCCCTATACCGAATTATGGGAGTGTTCACTGAAAGAATAATTAGCAAAGCTAAAGTAACTTTCGATTTTCGATAAATGGACGAAGGAACCCGAAGAAAAAGTTATCATTTCAAGCATTCGATGGTAAATTTATAACGATTGCTCTAGAATTTTTTCGTCTCTTATCGTCTGTTACAGACGAGGTAGACGTGATCGGTTACACGAGCAACCAGTCGGACACGGATGACCACAGTAGCGTACAGAGCAGCAGCGACAGTGGAGTCGCAATGTCCACCTCCAGATTGACCCTCTCCGAAATGATGGACAATCTCTAGGTATGTTTCTTCCTTTGATTTTTTTTTTCTCTTCTTCTTTTGCTTCTTTCGTTCTCACATATTTTTTTTTTTTCATGATCGTTTATCCATCCTCGTGCTACGGTGATTTTTTTTTTTATACGATCGTCCGTTATCAAACGCGTTTCTCAGCGACCAAGTCGATTGCTCGGATTTTCCGACGATAAATCAAATTCGTTTCGTGATACACGGCTTTTGTGTATATATATATATACATACGCGTTTCTTCGTTGTCTCGTGTTTATCGCGAAAGCGAGATGGTGTGTGCTCTTTCAGCACGCTCGATCCGTATATTGACGAATGATGCGCCAGAGGGCGCTGACATTTTGAAAACGCGAGCTCGATCATCGAGAATAATACCAAACGATTTTTCTTCTTCGAAACGGTGAACGATAAGCTCGTATCCGTCCAGGAGCCGCGTTTTGTTGACTCGAATCTCGTCGTTAATATATTTTTTTTTTTTCAACGTATCGCCAAGGAGCCTTTTTTGGCGTTTTTTTTTTTCACCAAAATGGATATTTAATTTTTTTTTTCTCCTCATTTTCATGCTCCTTTCTCTTTGCAATTAAACGAAAACCGTGAACTGGGCTTACAGGGACTCGGGGAGTGTCATTGGAGTAGCGATGATAATAAAGCCGCCCCCTCTAATAATTCCCGACGTTATAATTGATAAATTATTTATACTAATTGACTGACTGAGACTGAAACACGTCTTGCCTTTCCTCCATCTTGCAGTCTCCACTCTGTCTCCGTACAGACTCTCCCTTGTGTTTTTTTTTTTTCCTTCTTACTCACGAACGAGCATTCCTTCAATCTCATTCCACACCACAGCCTCGATCTTCCCATCCGTAATCTCGTGCTTGCCGGTTTTCATTTTCTCCCAGCCAAAGAGAGTCGCACCGGAGAAAGGAAATTCACTAGATTGATCCTCGAGAGTTGACGTTAATAAAGCTCTCTGTTGCCCGTGCAAAAACGTGCCCGAAGCTAAAAAAAAAAATTTTTTAAATCGGCTGTGGCTTGGTAAAGACTTTCATATATATATATATATATATATATATATATATATATATATATATATATATATACTCCACTTGTATTTTTTTTTAAGTTTCTTTGGCCAACCGCGCTTGCTTGATTCGCCACTTGAGCACGTTGACGTCGAGTGGCGCCAAAAGAGGAAGGGTATAAAGTCTTGTCGAATGAAGAATTGCGAGTCGAGGGAGAAATACTTGGAAGAGTTGCTGTCAAAGATAGAGAGAGAGTATCGTTTTTCCAGGGACAATAGAGGGCAATATTCAAAATAATTTGGTGGCAAAATGTCAACTGTCAAAAAATACAATATTTTTTTGAATACTTGAGAATACATTCGAATATTTGCTCTTCCATTATTGGCTAATATGGATCATTGACAGCTCGAACCTACCCCCTCCCCTCCTCTCTCTCTCTCTCTCTCTCTCTCTCTCTCTCTCATTATCACAAAATCGCTAAAATGTAAAGCTTGTTCAATTTTTCTTCCACCATTTTTCCATCGAGGCATTAAAAAAAGAAAGCCAAAATACGTTTTCTCACCCGACGCTTTCTTCCTTATCCAATCTCGCATGAATAGAGTTCCTAATAAACCGATAACAACAATTTACCCAAGCAATATCTCGAGACCATATACGACGCGAAATATTCTACGAGCTGACGAATTTTTTTTTTTTTTTTTTTTTCCTTTCCTCTCTTCTGTTTCATTGCTCGTGGTGTCATGCGGAGCAGATGAAGAGGCATTGCGTGGGCAGCGAAAAATGGCGGACAAACAGTTGAGGATTGAGGACACGCGGAGATGGACGAGAAAGAAGAAGAAGAAAAAAAAAAAAAGAAAAAAAAACGAAGAAAAGTGATTATGATGATGAAAAAAAAATGCGCTGAGGAGAAGAGAAACAAAATTGAGGAAGACGAGAAACGCGGAGAGGGATAACAAGGGGATTATTCGTCGTAAGATTACAACTAACCAACGATAAGGTATGATGAATATAACGTTACGTTTGATTATCTTCGAAAAATCGTAAGTCGTCGTAACGAAAAAACAAACAAAAAAAACTTCTACCATATCTCCTCCGGGATCATGCAGGAGTATTTTCGTATGCTCGCTCAGCCAGAGACGAGAGAACGTGTGCTCGAAAATGATTTTCCAACAGGGCGATCCATTGCATGTGTACGCTCCAACTGAGTGAGTGAGCAAGAGAGAGAGAGAGAGAGAGAGAGAGAGAGAGAGAGAAATAATTATGAGAAGAGCGTAAAGATAAACGACATGAATGATTGCAAATATGGGCAAGCATTGATGTGTTCTTATCGTGGAAAAAAGAAGAAAGAAAATCCAGAATAATACGTTTAACGTGTTACATGGAAGAGACTGAACGACGAAAAAGAAGAAAAAGAAGAAGGGAGAGAGAGAGAGAGAGATAAAAGAAGAAATGCGCGAGAGATAATACAGCGATGGACCTCTGCGAAGCGTTATCTGTAAATTATTGAATGTCGATGTAAAAGTATTGTAAATATTTTTAACGAGGCGTCGAATCGAGATTTCTTCTCGCATGACTTGTAGAAAAGAGTGAGAGAGAGAGAGAGAGAAGAAAAAATGTTGCAAGCGTGATTGTGCATGAGGAATGATCGAGAAAGAAAAGTTCAAGTCACATATTATTTCGAGCTAATCGAGCTCGACACACACACACAGAGTCTCTGAGTCAGCATAGATGAGAGGGGCTTGGTGGAGAATATGCGAGAATCAAGATTAATCGAGATGTATAAAAACGAAAAACAAAAAAAAAAGCGATCTGAAAGTTTAACGTACTGAAAATTGAAAAAAAAAAAAAAAAATTTAGTCAAGGACTCTTCGATACGAGAGAGTAAAGGGGCGAGAGAGAGAGAAAGAGAGAGAGAGAGAGGAAAATCTCAATTTCCGGATATCGACGTGTAGGCAAGAGCAGTAAAAAAAAAAAAGGTTGGATTTTTATTTTCCACCGGTTATTATTCGCCTCTACCCTCGTGCATATTATTTTCATTCTTCTTTTTTTTTTTTTTCATTAAAGCACGCGTATAACGAGCTCCAACAACCGCTCTGCTTTTTTCCATTGATTCTCTCCTCTTCTCATTTTTTTTTTTTTTTTTTTTACAATTTTTCTTTTTTCATGAATATACACCGAGGAGACACAAAAGTTTTAATTACCGTAAACGAGCAGAGTATTTGTATTGAAAAAAAAAAAAAAAAAAAAAAAAAAAAACTTGCAACAACGACGCGAAATTCGCGAGCAAATACAGGGGAGAGATTTTTATTTTTTCCTTTAAAGCTTGAGACACGTGGAAAAAATTTCGACGCGTCAATTTTGTCATTTCTCGATGTTGAAAGAAAAAAAAAAAGGCAAAGCCCAGCTAGTTGGACAAGCGTAATTTTCGTTTTGTGTTTTTAATTTGAAACTTCGAATCGAGAGGGGAAAAAAAAAAATGAAAAACACGAGTCATCCAATCGGTGACGAGTGCACAGAGATTTTTGTAGTAAAAAAAAAAAAAAAAATAGAGAATAAACAAACCGTAGATTAGGCCTCTATGTACAACCAAGAAGCGAAATTCGAAACGTACGAAATTCGCATTCCGTCGGAATTATGAATCATAAAGTGAGAAAACACGCACGCAACTAAAGTAAAAATAATGATAAAAAAAAAAACGAAAAAAAAAACAAACAAACAAATAACAAATGACATTTAAATAACGTACAGCTGTCGGATTAACTTTTAACTGAGATGAGTCCGGCTCCCATCCATTGCGAAAAACAAAAAAAAAAAATCTCCATGCAATTTTTCACATTTTTCTCGTGAATGATATTTTGGAGCAGAAAGAGGGGAAAAAGAAAGGGCACGTGCTCCAAACGACAGGGATATTGCTAAACAAATAATAAAGAAAGTCTTTCGTAAAACACGAGACAGAACAAACGGAAAGAGAGAAAGAGAGAAAAAAGCAGCTGTTGTAGAAGGATTTACAAATAACTACTATTGTTAATTACCGCTAATTGTTTCCACGGTCGGAGGGGAAAAAAAAAAAAAAAAAAACTACCATACGACAGACGTGATGATAATATGAGACAGGGACGCATTCTCTATTCGCAAACTCACACAAACACGCTCGCATTAAAATGGCATGACGGAGTACTTTGAATAATGACTATGATAAGTAAAATAATAAGAACAAAAATCAAGAAGAAACGAAGCAAAAAAAAAAAGAATTAAACAGGCACTCGGTTTTTTTTTCTTCTTGAATATCGATCGAGTGTCTGAACGAAAAAAAAAAAAAAAACGGCTATTGTAATTCTTCTCGTACGGTATCAAAAATTATGATGTTGAAATTTGCATCGTTTGAATTCAACGGAAAAAGTTTTTTTTTTTAAATCATTTCCAGTACTGTCTCGAAGTCAAAAATCGTTTGAACCTTTTTCTCGGTTTTTTTTTTTTGCCATCTGGAGCCTAAATATGTCAAAAAAAAGCGTCAGAATTACTGGAAATGATTTTTTTTTTTAATTAAAAAAACCTATTTTCGTTGCATTCCAACGATGCAAATTTCAACGTCATAAAAATTACACACACATACGCGTCGTCTTATACACAAAGAGTACAAATTCTATAAGTCCCTGCATCACGCATCTCCCAATGAGAAAAATAGAGAGAGAGAGAGAGAGAGAGAGAGAGAGAGAGAGAGAGAGAGAGAGAGAGAGAGAGAGAAAAAAGGTACACAAAGTATTTTGCGGTGGTGTTTTTTTTTCTGCTGCACAGGCGCGTCTCGTATGCATTTGTTGTTAGCGTGAGAGTTCGTGAATGATCGTTTCGCGTGAATATTCACTCCGTGAAATCTCGTACGCGCGAGACAGCGATAAATGGCGCAGTGTGATTCGTTTCTCTGAAATGAAATACCTTTTTTAATTGAATTTCGACGAAAAATCCGACCAATGCTGCTTTGTGATTATCTGAATCGACGAAAATTTTCCATTTTTCGAACGACGAACCAACGTAAAAGATTGCCAAACTTTGCGACGAGGAGGAAATAGAAAAAAAATGGCCTTGAAATGAGGACCTTGACGGGGAAATGTAAAAAAAAAAAAAAAACGGATAAATTAGCGGAGGACAGTTTTTTCAAAGTAACGTCATCAATCACGTGGTCCACGCTTACGGAGATCGATTTTTACATGTTAAAAAAAAATAACAACGAAATCTGCGATATGAACCACGTCGTAGATTCGATTCTAGTACTTTATATATATATGTATATATATATATATATATATATATATTTTTGTCGTTCGATATAATATCATCGGCCAAAAGTGGAGAAAAAAAAATGGCACAAAAATCAGCAACGGTGCTACCATATAATTATATATATATATATAATTATATAATAATTATATACATATAATTATATATATATAAATATATATATATATATAATTATATGGTATTTTTTTCTCCACTTTTGGCCGATGATATTATATCGAACGACAAAAACTCCTTGAAAGACAATCCAGTCCGAGAGACATCGAGTCGATGATTTTCGTAGATTTATATGAGATATACCAATCGAAGTGTCCAATCCTGTGTGAAAGTGGGAAAACACAAACGATTGAAAAAAAAAAAAAAAAGAAAATAGTCATAGAATAAATGTTGCATTGACCACAGAAGGATGCACTGGATCATTGTCCGAATGTCAATTTTTCCTATAATTACGAAATTTCAAAAGTCCCCGAAGGAAAAAACAAAACTTGCGTGCGTTAAAATGAAAATTTTCGAATTAAACGGGAGGACGGCTTAATATCAGTTTAAGAAAAAAAAATAAAAACGCAACGAGTTAGGTCGAGAAAACGTTGAAAAAGTATAACGAAACGAAAGATCTGTATTATTGGACGATTGAAAGGAGAAAAATGAATTTAATAATTGAGAATGACTGAGGGAGTAAAAAGAAAAAAAAAAAATTCACGCAGTTGCTAACTCGAGAATTCTCGATGAGAATGAGCAAATGTTTTCCAATCTAGCAATCATTTCGGCTAGAACGGAGGTCTCTTGAAAACGAGAAAACAAAAAAAAAAACGAGCTGTTGAACTGTTGCGCGACGCAAAATGCGTTTGCCACAATTTAATAACTCCCCCTCCCAAGATCATTGTTGCATCAACAATGTCATCCGCCACTTTCGCGTCTAGTACAAATGTAATTGCAATCATATTGATTGTCGCACAACTATCGCGGTGGAGAGAAAAAAAAAACACACACACACACACACACACACAAAGACGTCACTTTTTACAAAATCAAACTGTAGGATTATACGATTTATCGATCAAGCTTCGGTCATTCTTGCGAATCGGCAAAATCCTCTTTATACAATTTTCGAGCGAAATCCCTGACTCCCCCTGCCACTTCTGACACTTTTGACACTTCTCAAAAGTGTACAATGTCCCGAGAAGAATGAAAAAATTAAAATAAATTTCGTACAAAATGAAAAAAAAAAAAAAAAGCAAACGTCCTCGTTTCATCGACGAGAATCGATGGCACCAGCAATATCGAACAGTTTTATAAATGAGTGACAAAAACGAAAGTGAAGAAAGGAAAGAAAAAAAAAAAAATGAACGGATTGTAATGCAAAATTTTGAGCCGAGAAAGAAAAACGGGATTGAGAAAATCGAGGGATCAACAGACACGAGATATAAATGCATTTATGATTGATGTTTCGAGCGACTGTATTGCCCGTGATTATTAAAAATCGAGGCATAGCAACAATTTAAAAAAAGAACGTATTAATCGTGCTCAAGGTGGAATGACGAAAAATGGATGGGGGAAAAAAAAAAAAAAGAAATCAAGCGGGTAAACCTGTGAATAATTTTTTTCTGGTCTAATCAGGGACAGATGTATTTGATAAGCGTGAGTTTGAGTAACTTTGCTCCGGAGCTGTCGATGATTATCTCGAGATATGCGCTCCGTACGTTTGTACATTTGACCTTAAACGAGTCGGGCACAGTTTTCCCGGTGTTAATTGATTATATACGCGGACTTTGCGAGCCACATCGGCACGAATTTTGCATGCTCGTTAGTGATCGTGAGAAACCTTTGACCAGCTTTATAAAGAGAGAGAGAGAGAGAGAGAGATTATTGACATATCGTGTATACGACTCGGGACCCGAGACCAACGGTCCAATGACCAACAAGCTCCTCGTATTCGTTCGTTAAATCGAAAAATGTTTCTCTACACGACCCGATTGATCGGAGTAATCAGCACACATACACACACACACACACACACACACATTCTTGCAAAATATTAACACGACACATTGAGAAAATCGATTCATTTTATTCAATTAATTGATTTGAATTATATAAAAATGAAATTTCAATACCGATCTGCTAGGGCTATTTATTGGGCCGGTATTGAAATAAAAATGACAAATTTTATTAAATCAAATAAATCGTTGATCCAACAGCACCCGGTTCAGTATGCTCTCTCTCTCTCTCTCTCTCTCTCTCTCTCTCTCTCTCTCTCTCTCTCTCTCTCTCTCTCTCTCTCTCTCTCTCTCTCTCTCTCTCTCTCTCTCTCTCTCTCTCTCTCTCTCTCTCTCTCTCTCTCTCTCTCTCTCTCTCTCTCTCTCTCTCTCTCTCTCTCTCTCTCTCTCTC
>OY751313.1:48174230-48234105 GCA_963564615.1 Rhorus exstirpatorius
TATATATATATATATATATATATATATATATATATATAATATATATATGCGCGTCGTTGAGATTAAAACATGAGGGCATAAATATAGATCACACAGCAGCAATATGAATTGATAACCAGTATTGACGCAGATATGAACGAATGACAAGATGAAGAAACAAAGACGCGTAAATCCAGCCGCTAGAATAATTTGTAACTTGTAATTTCACGGATATACACAAACAAACGAACGAACGTAAAAAAAAATGAAGGAAAAACCAAACCGCGACGGACTCGTCGGATCGGACTCACTCGTGAGGGGCTCTCTCGTGACGTGATTGCACGAAAATGCGATTCGTTCTTTTCTAAAAAATTTTAACGAGTCTTCGATTAATATCCTTGATTAAATAACGAATGAAGAAAAAAAAAAAAAAGATACACATACAAACAAAACAAACAAACAAAAAATCTTTAAAAACAAAAACTAAGAAATACAAAATATGAAATAATGATAAAATAAAAAAAAATAAATAAAAATAAAAATAAATAAAAAAAAAAAATGGGTGTTATTTTTAGATGTCTATTAGATTATCAGAACCAGAATTAAAGAAGAAACAACAACAACAAAAATGCTTGGGTATAAAACAAAACAACAAAAAAAAGAAATAAAAAAAGTATATGAATGAAAAAAAAGGGGGAAACTACCTAATACTATCCGTACTTGTAATAAGAATTTAAATGATAGAGAGTGAAGAAGAGGAAAGAAAAACATGAAAGGAAATTTCAAAAAAAAAAAAAAACAAAAACAAACTTAGTTGAACGCAATTTCAAAAAGGAAAATTTTACACACAGACGCGCGTCTCTTTGGTGATGGCCGGGACCTCTTTGAGTTCATTATAATTATTATTAATATTATAAAAATATCTGACGTATACTCTCGTATCGTTAGCTATTTTTTTTTTTCCATATTTTAGTGAAACGAAAAAACAAAAAAAAACAACAACAACAACAATAACAAATATTCAATGACGAAAGTTGCAAACTTTTTACAAAGTGTAACACTTTTTATTGCGACGAGACAAAATATTAGAATTAAAATTTGACTCGACGATTATGTCCTGGTGCACCGAATCGACGATGTAAAGAAAAAAAAAAAAAAAGAAAAAAGTTAAACGCGTCAAAATCGTTCGATCCAAAATAATGTCACGGTTCGAGCGTAATATTTTCTCTCTCTCTCTCTATCTCTCTCTCTCTCTCTCTATCTCTCTCTCTCTCTCTCTCTCTCTCTCTCTCTCTGATCATTCGAGGTGACTTTTTCCCTCCTCGAGCCATTTTTGGCTGCTTTCATTGTTTAGATGAGTACTATAAATGAATGAAAAAAAAAAAGAAATATATATATATATATAAAAAGAGATATTGTGACGAATGAGGAGACGAGTACAGTGCGAGAATGGCGATAGCAAAAAAAAAAAAAAAAAACGTCCCACCGGAGAAAGATGGAATAAGAATGGAATGAAAATTTGTTCCTCGTTTAAACTCGCGCCTGACGTTGTGTATCTTTGCGAGGGAGGAAAACAAAAAAAATTACCAGCAAAAGTTTGTACATGTAATATTAAAAAATTATTATTATCATCATTAATGATTGTATGTTAATTTCGAAAAGTCGAAGCTCTCCAGATCTCGCAATACGAGCTCCACCTTTATTCTCTCGCGAATCTTCGAGCCTCACACATACACAAACATGCACACACACACAAAAGGGCGATTAAAATTATATTTACGAATTTATTTATTTTTTTTCTTAACTATACCTCAAAGGGACCACGGACTCTCGAGCTCCGTAGTAAAAAAAAAAAAAAAAAAAAACAATTGTTTTTCGTCTCTGCGGCTAAAATTCTCGAATGTCTATGACCAAAAAGAAAAGAAAAAAGAAAAGTTATGCTGGAATATGGTAAAACGAAAAGGAGCTATTTCAACGGAAGATAGATACGATTGGGCAAAAATGTTGACGCAGTTTTGTTATTGATATTACGATTCGTACAATAAATTTGAAAACATAAACAAAAATTACAATTCGTGGTGAATACTCCTTCAGAGCAAAAGTGCGGTCCTTTTCTCGGTCGTTGTTGAGCCACGTTCGTTGACATGAAAAATAAAAAAAAAAAAAAAAAAAAAACGCTTCAATCGTATCTCTCAACGTGGAAATAACGAGTCATTGCGGCTTGAGAAGAGTCAGGAAAGTCATGAAAATCGTGTCTGTGGGTGTGTGTGTGTATGTGTAACGCGAAGGAACGAATGTGACGTAAGGATAATGAGATGAAAATTAAAAAAAACAGTTGGAAAATTGTGTAAGAGAGAGAGAGAGAGAGAGAGAGAGAGAGAGAGAGAGAGAGAGAGAGAGCGAGAAAAAGCACGATGCAGCGGCGATATCACAAAATCGAGATACATGAAGGTCGAGGCGCGAGGAGGCATATTTATTTGTAACAGAGAAGATAAGAATTAAAAAAAAAAAACGGGCAAGTGAAATCCATAAAAAAAAATTTTTTTTTTAAATTAAAAAGAAAATTGAATCATGAGGTGCGAAAGCCCCCACGCGTGACACACTAAGAGCATTTAATCAATGGTAGAGAATGCTTAGTGGATATTTAAACGAGAAAAATGAAAAATAAAAATGCAAAGAAAAAAAACAAGAAAACAGAATAACAAAAAATATACATCACGTTTTACGTTTGTAACGGATAACGTTGTCAGTACAGTTTAACGAAGAAAGAAAAATGAGAGAAAAATAAAGATGACGAAGATTATTATGAATATAATGTTATTGTATAATACTTGGACGGCGAATAAAAGCGAGAGAGAGAGAGAGAGCGTGAATAACGAGGATAAGTTTTTTGTTTTTTTTTTAGGGGGGATGTGTGTTAATAATATGAACTACGCCTAAATTAGGGCGTGAACTCGAACCGGAAGTGAGAAAGCAGAGGAACGTGAATGTGAAAAAGAAAAAAAAAAATGAACAGTAGGTTGGTCCATGTGAGAAAATGTCAATGAACGTTCTTCGCTGGCAGACTCAAAATGTCTCCCGCGATTTCGAGAAAAAAAAAGATGCAAGTTGGAGAAATCATAAAAAAAAAAAAATTGACGAAAATAATTAAAAAAAAAAAAATTATATGTGTGTAGGGGGTGTAACGTTCTGAACGATTCGTCGATAACTCTCGTGATTTATCGGCTGTTGTCAGTGAACACAGACTCGAATGGCAGATGGCTGTATGAAATATTATTAATGTTTCATTACGAAGATTATGGTTATTATTAATTAATTAATTAATTATCATTATTGATTATCAATTAACAAAACGAGACAAGAATAAACTGAATGAAATCAACAAGTTATATTATTGTACATATTAATTGTAATTATTCGTGATGCGAATTTATGTTCTCAGATGATTTCCTCGATTCTGCGGAAAATAAAATTTGTGTATTATGAATTGACTGCTCATTTGATTTTCCTCCTTCGAAATCCTATTTTTTTTTTTTTTTTCCTTTGAGTAATTTTGTAATCTGCAATAGTATAAAAATTGTATGGATCAAGAGACGTGTTGCTTTGTTGAAGAAAGAAAAAAAAAATTTATGGAAAACCTAAAACGCGAACCATTAAAGTTTTCTTGTTTTATTTATTTTTTTTTTTTTAAGATTTGGATCAAAACAACGTTAGATTCGCAAATGAACGAGCGATTTTTGATTCACTAGGGGGTTTGAATGTTTGTCAAAGTCGAGTAAACAAGAATTCTCTATTTTTATATCGATTTCTCAAAAACCCAGAAATATTGAATATTCGAGTAGCTGTACGCGCCTCTAGATTAACCGAATGAGGTACTATTTTTTTTAAATTGTAAAACGTCTTGATTATACTTGAAAATCGAAATTTGGTTTACCCCGATATGTTTATTTTCAATCTACGAGGGACTTTTAATAATTCCCAAAAAAATTGATTCCAAGAGGTATGCAAGAATTCGACAACATTTTCTATCCTTACTTTTAGCTTACAAAAATAATGAGCTCCTATTTGCATTATATTTAAATCGATATAAACAAAAAAAATTACTAAAAGAATCAAAATGCAACGTTCGATAACTATTGAAGTCATTCGAATAAAAACGTCCCGCGAAATAGCCTTTCGAGTTGCTCGCTTGACTTCGTACGTACACGCCAGTTCCATAATAAAGAAAGATGGCCGATAGTTCTGTCAGTTCGCGAAAGCTCTTGGCTGCGTCAGACTTTTCGTGAAAATAGTAATTATACACGTACGCGACAAGTTTTCTATCGGGTCTAACGAATAACTAACATTCGCGATAAATATTGTGAGATGCTGTAGACGTGCTGTCAGTTGATGAAACAGGAGAAAAATCGGATAGAATGGCACCGACGCGTGTTATTTTGATGTCGTGCGGAAGCTACAATCCTCCGACGAATATGCACTTACGAATGTTTGGTACGTAAATATATCTATACGTATATCCATAGATTCGAATACATGTATACATCGTTGTTTGCAATCGATATTGTCTTTTACTGCAAATAGAATATTCTCGAACAAGAATTACCTTTTTTTTTCTTCGTGATTCTAGCCCTAGCATATCTTGTCAATCGTTATAATTATAATCTTCGTTCGACGAAAAAATCGACATAACCTTCAAACGTATGACGACAATCTCGCGCGGCAAATCTCAATTTAATGCGTATTTTCGATGATTCATGCAAAATGCAATAGACCTCATTCACTTGCACACACACACACACACACGTGAGAGTATTTTCTTTTTTTTTTTTGTCTGACATTATAGAAAACTTTGCGTCAAGTTTTTGAGGGAAATTTTTTTTTTTTTTTTTCACGAGTGTGCAAATGAAATTCAACCAAAACGAGACACCTTGGATCTCGAACGGATAAAAATCTTTTATTCATGATTTTTCGCTGCAGAAATAGCTCGTGATCATCTTCACAGAATGGGCACGTATACTGTTGTCGGAGCTGTCATATCTCCGACTCACGACGATTATGCGAAAAAGGAATTAGCCAGCTCCGAGCACAGATGCGCTATGCTCAAATTAGCTACTCAGAATAGCGACTGGATAAGAGTCAGTACATGGGAAACTAGACAAAACGGTTGGACAAAAACGAAGCTGAGCCTTCAGCATCATCAAAATATGCTGAATTCTGTTCTTCTCGATGCAAACTACATGAAGCATTGTAACGAGACGGACGAGACCGATTGGATACCCGAAAATATTAAAAACAGCGACGATAGAACGCCTATACAAATACAATTATTGTGCGGAGCTGATTTGCTCGAAAGTTTTGGAACGCCCGGCCTATGGGCCGATGAAGATGTGAGTATTGCGCCGCAGTCTCAACGGATCTCATGGAAAATCATGCAATTTAACGCATTTTTTTAAAAGTCGTTACACAAAATTCAGTGATATTCGAGAAATTTGAAGTAAACATACCTTTTCGTATTTAAAAAATGAAAATAAAAAAAAAAAAAACTCAAACTTCCTCACACTTTTCCTTAAACTTTTGGCCCGTTATCTCAAAATTTTCAACTCCCTCGCTCCAGTGTAGATGAAGAATAAATCTTCAGCCCGCTGAGCCCTTTGATGAATCGGCCTGAATGATCAAACCGGATCGATATTACGAATTTCTCGTTGAAAAAAATTTAATGAAAATACACCTCGTCGAAAATTGCCATGAATCGGTCAATTTTTTTTTTTTTTTTACCTACGAATCAATCCCTAAAAAAATATTTCAAAAATGTAGCAAAGCTTCGATTAGTCCGAAGCGCAGTAGGTAACCCAACGATCCTAAGATCTTTTCCTAATCGCGCTTCAATGAATCTCAGATCGATGCGATCGTTGGACAACACGGCCTGGTAGTCATAACGAGAGAGGGCTCGAATCCCAACAAATTTATCTACGACTCGGATATTCTATCGAAATATATGGTAAGATTTGACTCGCGGAAAAATTCCGAGACTTTTGTGAAATCGTCACGAAGAATTAGGGTCGTACACGCGATAGATAGGATTTAAAAAAAAATTATCATTGCAGCACAATATTCACATAGTCACGGAATGGATACCTAACGAAGTGAGCTCGACAAAGATAAGACGCGCTCTGAAACGCGGCGAGAGCGTTAGGTATCTCGTGCAGGATTCGGTTATCGAATATGTCTACAAACACGGAATCTACGAAGCCAAGACCGTCTCGACAATGTGAGTTTGCTAAATCGTGCGATAATTGTACATAGCTTGAAAAAAAAAAAAAACATAACAAAACGTAAAACAAACGAAATTCGAAGGCTGAAATGACTTAACATTCGACCAATAATAACGATCTGTTGAAAGATCTTGTTGTTTAGGACAATTTTTTTTTTTTTTTAAATATAATATACACAAAGAGGTACCAGTTGTGACCACTTCGCATTTCCCTCGAATTTTTTTAAGTTTCAAGGCTGTGTTCACTTCATCGAGCGTAATATTTCGATATTCGAGATGTTTCCGCACCACTATCGATTGCTTTATTGCATATCTGCTAATTTATTTCAACGAAATATGACGAAATGTGTCAACGCTGAGCGATTTTTGTAGTTTTCTTGTCAGAAGTACTGAAGGATCCCGAGATGAGAAGACTACGGTTTTTCATATCTAAAGTCATTCCGCCCCATCAAAAATTTATATTTTGTCAGTTACAGCTCATTTTTCGAGTTAGAATCACAAAAAACTGAGATATCAGCTAAAATATGTGAAAAATACGCGGTGGCCGGAAGTGGTACATTCAAAATGCGATTGTTCTATTTTGTGGACAGTTTATTGCCACAAATAGAGCACACTTATACCACTTCAGTAATATAGTTTATGATGCAACCAAATAGCTTTTTTTTACTCTAATCTAATTTTTTACTCAATTAGCTAATTTAGCTAATTTAGCTAATTTTTTACTCGAATCTGCCGTCACTGATTGTCGAATACTCCACCTTTCGTTTGTAGCGTATCCGTATCCGAATTCATAATATTTTGATATTCGAGATGTTACTGTACCGCTATATCGATTGCTTTATTCAATATCTGCTAATTTATTTGAACGAAATATGACGAAATGTTTCGGTTTGAGTAGTTTTCTATACCAAGGTAAGAAGACTACGATTTCTCATATCTAAAGTCATTAAACCCCATAAAAAATTTATATTTCATCAGTTAACCCTTTGAGTTCATAGTGGCAAGTATTCATACCACCTATTTATATCCATTTTTGTTTTTGTATATTTAGAGAACTTTTCAACATATTTCATTACGTTTTTTGCTATTTCTGATAGTACACTAATAGGTTTTAAAAACCCAAGAGTAATTATTGCGATATAATGTAAATTATTATTGTTAGAAAAAAAATTGATTGAAAAACATGAAAATTGAACGATTAATGCGTGACTCAAAGGGTTAGAGCTCATTTTTCGGGTTATAATCACAAAAAACTGCTATATCAGCTAAAATACATGAAAAATATACGGTGGCCGGAAGTGGTACGTTCAAAATGCGATTGTTCTATTTGTGGCCAGCGTATGGCCACAAATAGAGCATACTTATACCACTTCGGTAATATATGTTTATGACGTAAATAAATAACTATTTTTAACTCGAATCTGCCATTATTGATTGTCTGATACTCCGCCATTCGTTCGTAAAACATCCGTATCCCAATTCAAAGCTCGGTGGCCACAGCTGGTACTTCGGATGACCAAAAGTAGTACAATTGTGGCCACAAATAGTGAAAATAACAGCTACAATATAATTTCCTATTTTCTTATTTATCATGATCAGAAAAGGTTTTAAATTATAAAAATTCGATTCTGTGTACCTTTTAGGCTAATATCGATCACTTTTTCAATTCTAAATTTTCAATAATGCGAACACTGTTCGTAAATGAATGCTCGAAAAATGTGTTAAAGTGGCCACAACTGATACGTCCACCCTATATACATATAAATATTTGTAATATATTTTTATAGAGTTTTTAGTGTTGGAATTTGGTGAGTCAGTGTGAATCTCTGAATGATCTCGAGATATTGCCTAATGGAGCATTCGCTCCGTTACGCTCTTCGTACAATTGCCCAAAGTATTGATTTTACGTGTTAAATATTCCGCTAGTCTAGTCCTGTACCGTGTCTTTCTTCGTACAATCGTCCGGTTACTCGAGTAACCTTTGATTATTTCCCCCGAGCTCGAGGAATCTCGCTTCGACGATTTCTTCTTCCATCGTCCCCTTCCACCCCTTCCAGACAAAAATTACGCTATCGTGTTTAAATAATTTGTTTTTCTTTTTTTTTTTTTTTTTTTTTTTCTTTTTTGTTAATCTTCAATTATCCCTGACACGCGATATTCGTCATTTCACGCGGGCATAAACATGGAAAATAATTGTAAAATTAATTCAATATTATACTCTATATGACATGTATTTTTGTTTTTTCACGCTGCTATATCGATGTATCTGGAAAATGAAGTAAGTTGGAACTGTCTGCGAAGAATGATAACGATTATTTGAGCATACAGCCAAAGTATGAGAGCAATTTTTTGACACCATCGCCGAGCGATGTTACAATGACAACGCCGAGTCCCGTCGATGTAATATCGATCGATATATCGGAAACCGTTCTCAAGAAGAATTATCAAAATTATCCGATAAATTCGAGAACAAATTTTTCCATTACGACGGACGATAGTGACGAGCGTATGGGCGAAAAATTTAACAGCTTTGCTACGGAGAACGCGGGAAAATCTTTAGGTATTAACAGAGTCACGTATCCCGGTCAGGCCAAACAGATTATCGCCAACGAGTCCGGAGAGTCGCAAATTTTTTGTGAGGTAGGTCTGAGCTGTATAAGCGAGAATTGCAATGTCGAAATGGAGATCGATGGTAAGATCCGTGAAATCGTGGATAAAGACGATTGTCAGACCGTTGAAACGCGCGACAATGAAACGAATGAAAACGAGGATTGTATCGCGATTTTCAATGACGAATCACCGTCCGAGCTTCTCGTACCGCTGAGAACATCGGAGGAGCGTGCGTTAACACCGGACGATTCGGAGAGCAAAATATCCGTTATACTCTCGATCAATGTTATCGACGCGTCCAGCCTCGAGACTCGCGATGATTCATCGAAAAACAAGCTGCCAGCTTCGTGTCCCAATGACGAGGGTTTCATCGACAATGTCACGAAAGACGCGAAAGAAAATGTCACGATCGCCACGAGCAATGAATCCAGCGAAATTTTATTATCCGCGAACGATGAAAAAACCGAGATAATTGTCAATGCGGAGAGTAGCGTTTCCGGATACGTTCGGGAAAGCTTCGAATCACCGAAAGCCAAGTCCCTCGATACTTCGACGAATGAAAAAGTTTCTTCTTCGATCTCTGAGATCGAAGATTGCATGGAAAAATCGTTACTTTCAACGAGCAAGCTCGATTCATCGGAGAATAATTCGACGATCGAGGAATCAGCCACGAAGCGCGAAGGTAACATCGAGATAGACGGCAGGTATCTCAAATCCGTGGTTAATTCGCGAAAGAGTCCGAAAAAAGTGAAAAACGAGGATTCATCGATTGTTTTGGCAAGCATGACGATATCATCGGACGCGAAAATCGTGGAAACGTTCGATGATAAGATTGCAGCTGACGTATCATCGAGCAAGTCCGTTGCTGCGTCGAGAACGGAAATGATGATAAAAGATGTCAAAACAACGGGACGAAAGCGCGGTGTCGTTTTTCAGGGTAGTCTTGACTCGATAAACGTCAAACAGCCAAAATCATCGTCGTCGAACAGTACCAACAATCATCCACCGATATCAAAGAAATCCAAGAGTTACGAATTCATAAAATTCACCGAGTCACAGCCAACGTTGATCTATAAAATTCCACTGACCGACGCGAACAATGAAAATCCGACGAGTCGCGACGAAGAATCGATGACAATGAGGAGCGACGATAATTCCATCTCCAGGATCAATGAAACACGCGAGACTGGCGGAAATGATGAATTTTGTTCCGTATGCTGTTGCACGAACGAGCAATCGTCAAACGAAGCTTTTCATAGCCTCGGATCAAACGAAAGTTCGCCACTCGAGGAAGCCTCGACCGAGTGCGATATATGCAGCAATTGCGATTTGCGCGAAGATCGGTCGAATGAAAAATTGTCATTCAAGCCGATCCTGGCTGACGAGCCGGTTTGCGAATTGTGCGAGATATGCGGCGATTCCGCGATGGACGAGGACGTCGTGGCATCGTCGCTTCCGGTAAATGATGATATCGTCGAGCGACGTTTGCTCGTTTCGCGTCAATTGCCACTGAGTCTGCCAAAGACGAAAAGACCGATCGTACGCTTGAGCTCGAGAAATTTCGTTGATATCGATCGCGAAGACGCGAAAAACGACGTGGACGAGGATGAGCCGGATGCCGATAATTTTGATCCCGATGCTACCGATTTGAGTCGTAAGATCGCGGATTCGCGTGAAAAATTGAAAGGTTTACATGACAAAACGAACGATGAAAATTTCAGCGACGATACGAGCAGCAATGACGACGAATTCGAGATTGAAAATTGTGGTCTCGAGCCGCCCGAGCATGATAATGACAATGGTAATGATGAAAATTCACGTTACAAGAACGAGATCGAGGATACATTGAGAAATATCGTTCCGCGCGATGAGATCGCAATGTCGTCGAAAAATTCGAAAAAAATCATACGCGCCGGCTCATTGATAAATCGCGATACGATCGATCGTACGAGAGCCAAGAGACGCTATTCGTCGGTCGATAATCTTCAAAATTCACGACAAAACGTAAAATCAACGCTCGACAAACAAAATTCATTGCGCTCGCGTAATATCGTCAGGGGTCTCGTTGCATCGGCCGATAATATACGACCGGTTAGAAATTCACGCACGCGAAATACGACATTGAGAAAATCTGCCGATGATGTTGGACGTGATTGTCACTCGTCGCTCGTCGATAGCCTCGAATCACCGGTATACGAGAATATCGATAGAAAAAAAATGTCCTCCGTTGAAACGGTACGGCAAAAGTCACGCGACAGTGGCACGATAAAGATGATACTGACGAAGCACGGTATTAAGATTATAAGCGACAAGGAGACGGCTTTATAGCTGAGGGTTTACTCGGAGATGCTTTAGGAAAGGGACTCCGACGGGAAGAGCTCACCGAGTAGCCCAAGCTCTCAAACGTCGCAGAACACGCTGCTATGCGTAATAAACGTTAAACCCAAAGAAACGAACGTTCGAACTACCGAGTAAATGATGATGTTTAAATTTGCATCGTTTTAATGCAAGGAAAATAGGTTTTTTTCGTAACACGTGCACGGAAAGTGGGTCCTTTTTTGTCCTGGGACAAAAATTCTGGTCAAAAATGAAAATAATTGTCCTCTAGTTCCGAGTATCACCGCGCGCGGCGACACTCGAAACTCTCGGATAATTATTTTCATTTTTGACCAGAATTTTTATCCACGGACAAAAAAAAATTAACGAATTGAATCCTGACTCAAAAAGAATTCTTTTCTGCTCCGAAATGAGGAAAAAAAAAGAACCACTTTCCGTGCACTTGTTACAAAAAGTATAGTACGCAGCGCGGACAGATCGACAGTAATTTTTGACTCGGGCGAAGTTGGCTGCGCTCGACTTCACCCTGGTCAAAAATCACTGTCGTTCCGTCCTTGCAGCATAATGTACTATTTATTTAAAAAAAAAAATCATTTTACAGTATTGTCTCGAAGTCGAAAATCGTTTGAACCTTTTTTTTCGCGACCTGGGGCCTATATACGCCAGAAAAGCGTCAGCAATACTGGAAATGATTTTTTTTTAATTTTATTTAAAAAAAAACATATTTTTATTGCATTCCAACGATGCAAATTTCAATATTATAGTAAATGTGTATTCGTGTATGAGGCACTTCACGCGAATCTTACCGAGCCCCTCGCTGTGGGCAATTGTTTTTATTTTATTTTATTTTATTCCAGCAAATTGCAGAATGCAATTCACTGGAGTGAACAAACAAAAAATTGAGTTTTGGATTTTTTTTTCTCTGGACCGAGGGTATAATTGCACTGCGAAATCACAAAAACGAAATTTTCGACTCACAAGCCCCAGATCTATTCGCTCCAAATTTTTAGTATAAATTCTTTGGTAAAAAATAAACGAAAGTTTTCAAACATGATGGAGATTTAAGAGCTTCTATTTCAAGAAGATACTACGACCAAACAGTCATTAAAAAATATATATATATTTATATTTTGAGTCTCGATTTTTTTTTTTCAAGTATTTGATTTCTAGTCTCTCAGTTGGTCGGAATTTTGGGCATTGAAATGCTCATTATTTAGCAAACAATTTTCGGCGTAGGTTTAGAGCGAATCGATTTTTTTTCGTGTTTGAAGCTGCCAAAATTTTACCTGGGGTCCGTGCAATCTAAAACTTGGTATAAAAGTAATGTTTTTTTGTGCACTACAATACACTTGAAGATTGAAAAAAAAAATGCGGAGGATCAATCTGCGATAGGGTTAGCGTGAACGCCTATCTTGCATAAGGATGGTGCATTTGTAAAACCTTTTTTTTTTCTTTCACTATAGTTACTCCAAAACATGGTGCCAGGTGAATAAGCAAAAAATCCTAATATATCCTTGAGATTTGGAAAAATATTCAGAGAGACGCTACCGGCGATTGAAATCTTTTTCGAGCTTGACATCTTTCAAAATTAATCATATCGAAAAACCTGTGATATTTATTTTTCCGAATTCTCAAAAGCCGAAAACTCCAACGATCGATTCCAACAAGTGCAACACCCGTAATTTTTAATATTTTTAATGCAATTCCGAATCGCATTGTCAGCATTCTGCAAAAAAAAAAATAACATCGGATTTTCAATACAAATTTGTTTCCTTTTAATCTTGAACTCGAAAAAAAAAATTAATTAGCCGACCTTGATAATTTTTTTTTTATCTCAAAGATCTCTTACGCGGATTCGCTTCGCGCTATTTCGCGCCACTTTTTCGAGTAGCTCGTAAAAAAAAAAAAATTATGAATCAACCACCAAAACATATGCTCGTCTCAAAGACGTGTACCTACTCAGGAGTCAGAAGAGATAGCCACCGTTCGAATGAAAAATCATTGAAAATAATTTCCTGACGGAATGATGATGAGTTATCCCGAAGGATATCTCCAAATATATAAATTATCGTTGGAAAATAATTTTTAACGGTTTTCCATTCGAATAATTGCTGCACACGTTTGATAAATCGACCCTCGATTCCGATAAGACTTGCAGGGAGAAAAAAAAACATACCACGACCTGCATACATTCCTCGATCGCGATGAAACTTTATTTATTAAAATAAACAAACAAAAAATAAACAATGAGTCTGTGAGCATTGAGAAAGTGTGTGCCAAAAGACGAAATAATGTTCTCGCACACCATTTAGAAAAATGTTATGGAATTTTGCATGCGATCTAAAACGTTAGAGCGCATGAAACCTGCAAATACAAGAGACACAAGTTGAGACAATCTTTGACACAACGTCAATACACGTATATATATATATATATATATATACACACATACATATATGTATATCATAGTCACATTATATTATATTGTTCGAACTGACGTACTCGTTGAAATCAATTAAGAAATCGTCATTTATTCTGACTGAATGTTTAACCGATAGTATTTTCGTCGAGCTTCCATTATCATTCGAAAAAAAAAAATAAAAATAAAAATCAATTCTCGACTTCGATATAACAAGAATAAAAAGCCAGAAATACGAATTATATTTACTCCTGAATATTGGGAAATTTGTCAATGGACACGAAGAAACCATTGACAATGAGAGTTCATTGATATCTTAACGATTATAAAAAAAATTAAGAATATTAATTAAATAATACTTATTTATTAATTTATCAAATATTTATTAAATTGTAAGAAATCTCTCTTCGTACATTACGAGACGAGACCTAATTACACGAAATCTTCGAGTATTTCAGAGTATACATTATAATTAATAATTTTTCGAGACACCTCTCGACACTGTCACGATGTACTTCGAGAGAATAATTATCATTAAATTACTCGGGGATTGTCAATCTTTTCGTCGCTCCAAAAATATATTTTTTTTTAATTTCGATTTTTTTTTTTCTTTCGTTCAGCTTGAAATTTCCTTGGGCTAAGATTTTCTTTGAATTTATCGTGTTTAGTGCGAGATTGAAAAATCGTGCCAAGTGAAGCAATTGAAAAAAATTAACTATCACCTCGGTCGATAATTATATCTAATTATATTGGAGTTTATCATTTTTTTTTCGAATTTCACACGAAAAGTTTTGATACTCTTGCACGCGGATTCGAAGATGAACCGAAAAAGAAAAAATCGAAATAAAAAAATATATTACATCGAGTTGTAGCGCTATTTGGAAGATTTTCAATCCTAGATTTACGCGAGAAAGAATTTAAACAAAAAAAAAACACAGCTACTACAGCTTCGAGTTGCAATTTAGATATTGCAATAGAATTTGCTCCATTCCCTTGCAAATTTATTTTTCTTAGTGCACGATTTGTCCGCTCTCCAAAATTTTTGGCTTATTAAGATCGTTCTTCCGGATGCAAAGCTGTCGAAACTTTAATCCCCCAGCTCTTACCGCGTTTAACCATCGTCATTACTCACAAAACTCATAATTGAAGCTGCTCTGCAATGAATATTACGTAAAATTTTCTACGATTATCTCCATGAATAATTGGAGCTGCGAGAAAAAAATAATAATAATTGAGATAGTTTATCGAAGCTTCATTTTCGCTCGTAGACTATCGCGAGACTCATTTCTTTTTTTTTTCCCATCAAGGAATTGCAGGACATTTTTAGAAGAGAAAAATGTGCTTTAATTATTAAATTATTAAAATTATTAAAATTGCTTTATCGTCCCAAATGATAAACTTACGCTTTTTGGTTTTTATTTCTTATACATTACTTGAATGCTCGTTGTTTGTCTTCAATTTTTCAAACTTTTTCATTCAAATCCTTTGACATTCTGACCTCTCCTCGGCAATCTTATCGTTTGCGTTATCTTTATGGAGTAGAAAAAATTATAGCTGACTCTTGGATCAATTATTTCAAACGAAAATTTTCACATTTCCAACAATATTATTGAATATAAAAATAAACAGCAAAATAAATATAAATAAATGGTAAAATAAACTTTCCAACTATACTCGAGTAGTTCTTTCGATAACTCTTCTCTTTTTTTTTTTTTGCAAATATACAGCAAGTCCCTTTTATAAAATAATTTGTGAATTAAAAATTTCGATTGGACATTGCCAAATTGCATTGCATTGTACTTTGAAAATTTTAATATTCTCTGTTTTATGAACTTTTAATTTTTTTTTAAATTAATTTTGTTTTCTTTTTTACAATTTTTGTTTTTTCATACGATTGCCACGAGGAGGTCAAAGGAGTTTGTGCGATTCTGATGGGGCATGTGATATGTGTTTTCCAGGATACGGCAAAACCTGCATGCCTACTGTAAGACAGATAGTTGACTGTCTCGTTGCTGCTCGTCCCATGCCCATCCGATGCGGCTCCTGCCTTACTGCTAAACATACTTTTAACCATCGCGCCTATCGACAGTCGTAGTTAATGTATTATCCTCCGACGATCGGGTTGTTATCGTCGCCGCTTGTGGCAAAACGTGAATTCAACGAACTTCGTAAAATCTTGAGAAATCTTAAGGCTAACGACAATACAACAATAACCAACTTGGCATCGAATCTCGCAATCATCATCATCAGCAGCAGCAGCAGCAGCTATAGCCAGGATTGTAAAACAGAGATATAGGCATCGTCCGAAATCCGAAATAATTTTATTACGAAAAGAAAAATCAAAATTTTTTTGTTTTTTTTTTTTCGAATTTTTTAAAAATTCATCGAAATGATTCTTATTTGATCGCCAATGTGAATATTTCGTTGACATAATTTTTTTTTCCTTTCTTCATAATGATTTTCACGAGTATGAGCAATTTCTTATTTTATTAGGAAAAAAAAAAAAAACATTATTTAAAATTGAATTTTTCGTTAAATTTCAAACGGTTGCAAATTATTCGTATAAATTTCGGTTGCAAATTATTCACGATATCGTCACGATAGAAAGTTTGACAGACAATTTTCTTTCTTTTTTCTTTTTTTTTCTTCGATATTTCGACTCGTAGCCAAATATCACTGCGTGCTTGCATAAAGAAAGAAAAAAAAAAATTTTTAATCCTCACTTTTCGGCCCAGCGAAATGGGATTGATCGAAAATATTATGGAGGATCTCGGGCATGAGATGCAAATTTTTGTTTTCGTCGACAGCAGTGAGGCTTTTTAACGTTTCTCGTGGCTCAGGAGAGAGATTTTTTTTTTTTTCAACGAGCAACGAGACGAAAAATAAATGACTAGGATGACGACTAACGAAAGATAGGTTTATTTTTTATAAAGAGAGAAGACGAAGAAATGATCTTGATTGGTTGACGATGGAACGGCAAAGTTTTAAGAGAAACTGAGCATGATGAGTGATTATTTTTTTTTTTTTTCACGTTAAGCTTTAAAATAACGAGGAAACGAATATATCGTACTAAAATTGCTACTTGATACCTAAAAATACCGTTGTAATCGACAGATTGTTTTTTTTTTTTTTTTTTTGCCTTTTCAAATCTCGTACACAATCGACGATCTTTTTTTCTCGACTTTGCTCGTCTCGATATTTTCCGAGTCGGGTTATTTTTCAACGAACTGATTGTACATATAATTCACGAAATGTCTTGCGTATGTAGAGATGACAAGCGCGAATGATCGATGTAAAATTACACCGAGAATTTTGATGTCCATGTGCCCCTATCAAAAGTGATCCGATGAGTATTTTGAGTAATTGGCGATTGAATAAAAAAAGCCAAAAACAATCGAAAATATTCAAGATGCTAAGAACATTAATTTTTCATAATAATAACAATAATAATAATGCTAAAAAATTTAATGAATTTCCGGTGAAACTTTCTTTGCGCGTAAAATTAATTCGTTAATTTTTCCTGAATTCGCGTGAAATTTTTTTAAGAATTTTCGTTAAAATTGTTGAAAAATTCATGTCGTATGAGTGAACAATTTAAAAAAAAAAAATTTTTTAAACACTTTTTCCCATTATTATTTTTTTTCTTGTTATTACTATTGTTATTATTATTCAAAAACAATTTTCTCTGCATTCCTCAACGTGATAGATTTTTGTCGAATCGCGAGGGACGCAAAATTTTCACTGAATCTCATTTTTCGTCGAGTCAGATGGGCAATAAATTTTCCAAAGTAACGTATCCCGCAGGTGGGATACGAATAATCAACGATATAATTGAAACGTAAAGACGCTTTTACGTAGAAAAAAAAGTATAGCGAGAGCGAATGAACGAAAAAAAAAAAAAAAAAAATGAAAATGATTTATAGAATTCCAGTAGAATACTCCCGATGAATTCCAAGCGATATAATATATATTTCCACTGAAGATGACCGTTTTTCGTTTGAAAATTGCCATTTCTTTCGTTTATTCCCGTATTTATTCGATATCAAATATTTCTGAAAACCAACACCTGCGGTAAAACTTTTTCCGAACAAAAACGACAATTATGAGAAAAAAAAAAGTGACGAAAGTCATCAATTTTTTTTTTTGCTTCAGTCATGAAATCTAAAAATAAAGTATCACTTTTGATGAAACTTGAGAAATACTCCAATACGTACATCGAGCAGCGTTTATCGATTTTGTCAAATAATAAAAATAATATTTTCACGCAACGATAGATGAGCATCGATGATTCGCCAAAAGGGAGGGGGGAAAAAAATGGTCAATTTACTATCGCAGTGGTGAATATGTGGACAGAATTTTTTTTTGCTTTTTTTGGAGTAATTTTTAGAACGATCGGAGTAAAAATTACTCCAAAAAAAGTATTCTCGATATATCGATGACAGGAATAGCGAAAATGACTGACATTTTTTTCCTCCCTTCGCCCGATCATTCCTATTCTCAGCTTGGCAATTCCAACCCCAATAAATGTCTAGAAAAAAAAAAAAAAAAAAAAAAAAAAAAGAGGAAAGAACAAATTAAAACGAATTATCGGACGATCTTTATATTGTATCACAAAAAGAAAGCTGATTCGTCATTTAGAGACAGTATATTCGTGATGTTAAACTGTTCTGCGTGAATAGTTTACATATAAATATACGTATGTAGATATATGTTTGTACGTTAAACGATCGAGACAGCACACCTTACATAAAAATATACCTAGAAAAAATGAGTCTGTACCAAGTGTCTAGATATGAAAATGTAACTCTTCCCCCCCCCCCCAGAAAGAGAAAAATAAAAAAAAGGAAATAAACGATCGAATAATCTTACCGAGACTACTCGTTGTGATCGACAGATGGAATTTTTTTTTTCCTTCATACGTCGAAAATAATTTATTTACACATGTAAAACATACACGAACGAACAAAAATCACGAAGATTACACTCGAAACAAAAAAAAAACAAAAAAACAAAAAAAAAACACTGTCGAAAATTCCGAGGTTTTCGGATCATTCATACTCTTCGAGGGGAAAGAAAAAATATGTATATTCGAGGCGGATCGACCTAGCTGAGTCCGTTACCATTTTTTTTTCCCCTTTGAATATACCAAAAATATAAAAAAATTGAACACACATACACACACACAAATCTCAATTCGTGTGGCCCATTTTTTCACTCTTTTACTCAAAGGTGAAAAAAAAAAAAATGGTGAGGATCAACAAAGCCTCATCGATTTGACGTTCGATGCCCCTTGTAAAATCTACAGGAACCTAAAAAAAAAATACACGCACGCACACTCGTTAAAGTAGATGGTAACCAATGAAAATTGAATGGATGAGACAAAAATATCGTTGATCAGCTGACCGTTTAGTCAGACAAATTTCCATCGACAGTGCGTTACACTTTTATTTTCAGTGGCATTTTCAAAGTCTCGATTCTCGTATGACTCACGAACTCGGTGAGTCAGTTGGACCCACCAAACTTTCACGTAGTTTTGCCAAACATCGAGAATACTCGACTTTACGAGAACAAAAAAAATTGTATTTAACACTTTTTTTTTTTTCTCGTAAGAAATGAAACATACAACAAAATATATATATATATATGGGGCATTCCGAGTCAAATCGCGTGGTCATCGGCCTGACCTCCTCGGATTCAGTTGGCGATTTTTTTTTTCATATTTTAGTTAAAAAGAAAAGGTTATTTTTTCAGATTTTTATTATTTTGAGTAAAATTAAATTATGCCCAGGTTTAAAATTCTGAAAATTTTTCCATAGAATCTAGGAATAAAAAAAGTATTTTTATCGCAGTTAGAGAGTGAACCGACAATAGTTTATATATATATATTTTTTTTTAATTAAAGAAAAAAAATTTTTCTCCAAATTTTCAAAAATTAAAAATGTCAATGATAGTTTATTGTAAAAAAAAAAAAACAGAAAAATAAAATCTGTCTTGGTAAAAAATTTTTTTCCCCATATTTTGATGGTAAAACGCTGAAAATTCACCCAATAATTTAATTTAATTTTAATTATTGAGTAAAAATAAATTAGGTCCAGGTTTAAAATTCTGAAACTTATTCCATAGAATCTAGGAATAAAAAAAAAGTATTTTGATCGCAGTTAGAAAGTGGGCCGACAATAATTTATATATATATTTTTTTTAATTAAAGAAAAAAAAAATTATTTTCCAAATTTTGAAAAATTAAAAATTTCAATGATAGTTTATTGTAGAAAAAAAATAAAAATTAAATGTGTCTTGGTAAAAAATTTTTCTTTTTTTTTTCCACAATAAACTATCATTGACATTTTTAATCTTTCAAAATTTGGAGAATAATTTTCTTTTCTCTAATTAAAAAAAAATATACGTAAATTATTGTCGGCCCACTCGCTAACTGCGATAAAAATACTTTTTTTTTTATTCCCAGATTCTATGGAAAAATTTTCAGAATTTTAAACCTGGGCCCAATTTATTTTTACTCAAAAGTTATGGGGAAAAAAAAATTATTTTATAGGGTAAAACAAGAAGTGATAAAGATCTGAAAAAAAATCTTTTTTTTTTCAACCAAAATATGCCCAAAAAAATTCGTCAACTGAATCCGAGGAGGTCAGACCGATGACCACATGACTTGACTTGGAATGCCCCATATATATATATTCCTCACACACACACACACACACACACACACACATACACATACGAACATCTCGGCTTTTGACTAGAAGGATAATGAATTTTTTTTTTTTCTGTTCCAACGTTTCGCGACCATGATTAATATGCATGTCTCTCTGTACAGCCGACGTTCCCAAACGTGCTTAATGTGTGTATGTGTGTGTGTATGGTGTACGGGCATATATGTAAAAAGTGTGTTGAAACTGTTACGTCGAAAAGTGTGAAATCTACAAAGAAGAAAGAAAAGAAGAAAAAAAAAAACAAGGACGTTTGACGAACAAACCGCGCCTCTGCTCCTTAATCTGAGGTAAGGATGTTTTTTTCTTTCTTCTTTCAATCGCCCAACTGCTCTTAAACCCTTAAAACCCTGTGTTGAAGGCATTCTATGCACTAAATTCCCGTCTATGGGGCTGAGTCCCAAGCGTGAAGTTTTTATTTTTTTTTCTCCCGAAGTAAAAGATAGAAAGACTGAGGGAAAAAAAAAAAAAAAAAAAAAAGAAAACGAACGCGGTGATCGCGAGATTTGTCGTTGTTTTTGATCACGTGGCCTGCGATCTGAGACGAAAGAAACAGACGACGATGAGCGCTGTGGTCCATCCCGTGGAAACGAGAAAACCACTGTATACTTCCAAGTCATTGACGGTATAACCTTTGTCGAGTAGACAGCGCAATGCTGACCCCGGTATCGTCGTCGGCAGTGACATACTGAGCCACTGTAACACCTTTGGCATACCTTCGAGCGGCCAAATGCAGCCTGTAGATCGAGAAAATACATTTCAGGACGTTTAGGCTCGCTTCGATTGAAAAAAAAATAAAAATAAAAATAAAAATAAACGACTCTTGCGCTAGTTGAAAAATTTTGTGAATTTGAATTCGTTTTTTCCTCAAATACTTTCTCTTTGAGACAGCTGAGAACGGTTGACGATTATTTTTCAACAAGGGATTTTCGATTCTCAACTCAAAAGCTTTGGTGCAATTTTCACGGAATTTTCGTTTGTAAAAATAGCTCGTGCAATTGTCCACACGCGGTACTATTATTTTTTGAAGAGCGAGGTCCTCAATTTTCAATGTCAAATTGTCGATTAAAAAAAAAGGATCGAAGGCTAAATTTGTAAAACTCATTGATCAATATCCTTGAAACTTTGTAAGTTCGATATTAAGTCACTGTAAGTCTTAAAAAAAAAAAATTTGTGCTAAAAAAGCGAAAGGTCTGCCTCAATCTTGAAAAAAAAAAATTCGAATCACCCAAAACTGAACTTCTGGATCATTCAAAAAGATCTTAAGGTAGTTCTATCGCTGCAGACTAGTCAATTAGCTATAAATGTCTAAATGATGATTCCTAAAAATATTGGATATATGGGTTAAAATTAATAAATATTAAATAAGCTTACCCAGGTGAATACAATTAATCAACGGTTTATTATAAATAATTATGTAACTAGTAAAATAGTAATTGCAACGACTCAAGTATTACTAGATCTCGTATGATATTTACGTGTGGCAACGTTGCGTTTTCTTTCTCTTTTCATTCTCGTGCCCTCTCACTCTCTCGCCCGCTCTATTGACGTTGACGCGGAGAGGTTATGTTGTTCGACTTGTCAAATACCGCTTTCGTTTCGATATCGCGTTGCCACATTTTTTCACCGTCACGACATTATGCCACAAGTTGTGTATCACTACCCGGATGCTCGTATTAAAATCAGTATAGCTTAAAAAATTGGTCGACAATCATATTTTTTTTTAGGCCCGTTAGATTTTTACGTGTTTAATGAATCTAAGTCTCGTTTTTTGTAAGAATCTTTTGGATTTTCGATAAGATATATCGTTTTAAAGTGACCGGAAATCGGTTCTTCTATATGCCGAAGCAAATTTGCCTTGAGGAACTGGCATTTTCAAGTATTAATTTCTCCGTAATTAGGTCGATAAGGGGCATTGACGTTTCGCGAAATGAATAAATATATTAAAATTGAAGATATAAAAAAAAAAAATTGAAATCTTATGGATTAGTTACCACGATAGAACTACCTTAATATCTTGAGAAAAGAAAAAAAAAAACTGAAAACTTTACAACGATTAAAATGTGTTATTCCCCGTTAAAATCCTGTCGGAGTTATCTCGATCATCTTTTTTTTTTTTAAACTCGTCAAAAATCTTGAAAAATTTTCGGGTAAAAAATCGTCTAGATCGCTGAAAAAATAAAAACAAAAACCATGAATTCGTGGTTAAATTTACTCACCGCAGAGCAATATTACGGGATAGAAACTTCCGGTTGATACGTAATTGGCGACGGTGTGAGATGAGCACATTACGGATATGAGAAAACCGTAGCACAATCCGCATAATGCAACGAGAAAAACTAGCGTAATTACGCTGAGCATTGAGCCACGACACTCGAGATCGTAATAAAGAAAACTTATCATAAGAATAATGGCAACCTGGATCACTATTACGGTCAATTGAGTCAACAGATGAGCCATCAGTATCTCGGCGGTCGTCACTCCTGTTTGTTTGACAATCAGAAAAAAATATTGCGAGTCATTTATTCGCGTATACATGGAAATTCATGAATTAAAATAAATATAAATATACTTTTGTTGACTTGAAATATATAGTTATATATTTTTTTTTCGTCTTTTCGACGTTATCATATCGAATTTTTTGGCTTCCGGAAAAATTCGATAAGATTCGTAATCAGGGAAAAATTTCTAATCGCCTTAAAACCCGAAAATATGGTGAATGAAAGACGAAAAAAAAGAAGAAAAATTCTCAATTTTTTTACCACTTTTTCGAAAATCTGAAAGTACCGAAATTTCAATTGCCCATATAGTAACTTTGCTTCGGATCCACGGATTTGAGCTTATCGTGGGTGTTTTTCAAAAGCCCAGGAATAGAATTAGAGAATGCCTCCTTGATTTATCGCGAGATCTCAATTTTTCGTATCCAAAATAGCACGCACTGAAAATCGGCGGATTTGAGCCCAAAGGGGTGTGGAAAAATTGGCAAAAATCAATGGTCCTACTTTGAAAATTCAACATTATAAAGCCTGAACGATTACGAAGAGAATATGAGCACAAAGTGCAGTCCATACTCCATTGAGAAGCCAAGTTGCAGCGATTTTAGTGAACCCGTTCATTTTTCACAAAAATTCATAAAAAATTTTGGATTTTTTATATTTAATTCAGGGCCCTGTATCGATTTTTTTTTTCGCTGTTAGGTATTCCCCTTGAAACTCAAAACTTCCATTTCAAAATGTCAAAAACACGGTTCCTTTTCCCGGAAATTAAAATAACAATTTACATCGGATAAAATTCAATTAAAATTCATATGGTTCGTATATAGATTTCGTATAAATCACTCCTGCATTTGCGGTGGCCGCATATGAGCCCCCCGATTCTTGTACACGGCAGCGGCAGCAAGATTCTTACATAATGATGAATCACATGATGCCTATTGTTGTGATTTTTTTTTTTGTTGTATTTCTTTCGACGAGCACACTATTGGGCATGCCATCATTGCGATACGTGTTTTGGACACATCGTTCAAGTTTACAATTATCGGATAAAGAGATATGTCAGATATATATCGCGAGAGGGGGTCTTCCTCGCGGAGGCCTCGCATATTATACTTCACGCATTTAGCATACCAATGAGCGTGTTGAATCAATTTACCAAGTCGTATACCCGGTATCAGTATCATTTTCACACCAATTTAGGATCAACAATCGAGCACTAAAAGCCACGCGCGCAAGGGAGGTCTGACGAGTCCCCGAGACTGTCGTTGTGTGGGCAAAGGGGGAGCTTTACTCGTCTTGGCGTCGAACGCGCGAGCATATCGGACAGAATCATCGTATACGCACCCTGTTTTTTTTTCGATTCTATTTTTTTGTTTGTTTTCGCCCGTGTATGTCCGAACCAAGGATGCGAGCTTAATTTGTAACCGATCATTTTTTGGTCCTGCGACCGTCGCGTGATCGTCATTTGACGGTTGAAAAAAATAACCAAACGGTCGCACGCGCCGATGCGCCATCTGTCTTTTTAGTACATGAGTAAAGAAAATATGTTAAAGTCATGATTATTACCGCGATGCACGTGCGCAAGTTGATTATCTGTATTTCAAATCTGAATTATTCAAATTCAACTCAATGCAAATCAAAATAACCGAAAAAAAAACAAACGATTGTGATTTTTTAACTATATACAGCTGTGTGAACAATATTTCAATCGCGACTGAAAATAACAGTTATTTTACATGCTCCGATTTAAAATTAATTTAATGACCGTCACGTGACGTTCATTTTTGTGTAATTTGACCATAATACAAAATGACGGAAATTTCGCATCTATACAGTCCGATAGGATGTCGCGCTTTGTGGAAAAAAACCAAAGCAACGAAAAAAAAAGAATAAAAAATAAAAATCGAAATTTCTCATGAAACTCACCCTGTACCAAACTACGGTCCCATACACCCTCGTGACGATCGGCTATTATTATCGAAGTGGATACCGAGGTTGCGAGAAAAAATACTACCCTGAAATTAAAAAGAAACAAAATTTATATTTATTACCGTGGAACGTTAAAAGATATTTAACAAAATTTCACTTTTTTAACGTTCTCTTTCTCTCTCTTTATCGAGTCTAGCTATACTCACGTCAGTATGAATCCTGGTGCCATGAAGCTCGAGTATTTTTGATCCCGCTTTCCAAATATCGGATCCTCGAACTGCGTGAAAATTGTTTTTTTTTTTTTAACGCAATGCAAACTCGATCGGTAGAATGATACAAATTATAAAAAAAAAAAATTAGTATTCCGTACGTACGCGAATGGGTATGTCGGCAATCTTTTTCGGTAGGTTGCACTCTTGCATAATATCCTCGTAAATCTCAAAGAAATTCTCGTACAATTGTTTCTCGACGTAGAGACCGATTTGTCTGTCTGCGTAACAAGGGGGGAATAATAATAATAATAATAATAAATTTCGTTGAACAGTCAGTTGGTGAATGACGACTCGTGGAGAAAACGAACTTTGAGAATAGTAGGGTAGACGTACCGGTTGTTGCCACTTTAAGCATTTTCGAACATTCATTTACGAACAGTGTTCACATTTATGCAAACTCAGAACTGAAAAAGTGATCGATATAACCTTAAAGTTACACAGAATCGAATTGTTATAATTTTAGAACCTTTTCTGATCATGACAAATCAGAAAATAGAAAATTATCTTGTAGCTATCATTTTCACCATTTGTAGCCACAATTGTACTACTTTTGGTCATCTAAAGTACCAGTTGTGACCACCAAGCTTTGAATTGGGATACGAATGCGCTACAAACGAAACGTGGAGTATCAGGCAATGAGTGACGGCAGATTCGAGTTAAAAATAATTATTGATTTGCGTCATAAACATATTACCGAAGTGGTATAAGTGTGCTCTATTTGTAGCCATATAAAGCTGGGCTACAAATGGAACAATCGCATTTTGAATGCACCACTTTCGGCTGCCGCGTATTTTTCCGGTACTTCAGCTGATATGTCAGTTTTTATTTGTGATTCTAACTCGAAAAATAAGCTTTGACAGATAAAATATAAATTTTTGATGGGGCGGAATTACTTTATATATGAGAAACCGTAGCCTTCTAATCTCGGGATCCTTTAACACTTCTGACAAGAAAACTACGCAAACCGCTTAGCGTTGACACATTTCGTCATATTTCGTTGAAATAAATTAGCAGATATCCTATAAAGCAATCGACAGTGGTGCGGAAACATCTCGAATATCGAAATTAATACAGCCTTGAAACGTTAAAAAATTCGAGGGAAATGCGGAGTGGACACAAAAACGGTACAGTGGTCATATCTGATACGTCTACCCTATTGCTGAAGCATAACAATTTGAAGTATTTCGAGTCCTTCACAGTGAACTGAACGTAGGAGAAAATTCAGTCATAATATGAAACATTTTTTGTAGAAACGATTTCTGCAACTTTTGCCGATTCAAAGTAAAATAAAATGAAGTACAGGGCTGTCGGATAACATACAAGTATACGTTATTAGTGTGTGTGTGAAACCCGTGTACATGTACGCCTGTCAACGCTCCCTAGCGGAGTTTCAAGACGTTACCGGGTCGCTTTTTACATGCATATGCACGCCACACAATCTCATTTCACTAACCATGTATGTTATCCAAGAGGCCTATAATGTGCATGAAATCCTTTACAAAAAAAAAACAATAATATATAAAAATCATATGGTATCAACAGCAGGTTCGTTCGATAATTTACGATGAATTTTCGACTCCCTCGAAATTCCGTAAAACAGACTCGAAAAGCTTCGACTCTTCATCATGCTTGAGCAATATTATTTTCATACATTTGTTTCCCTTCTTTTTATTTTTCTTTCAAAGAATTAACACGGAGACACGTACTTCCCATATCCAGAGATATTTCAATTTCACCCGAAATTATTTCCTCCACAGAGGCATCTTTAAAATTGTCCCGTCTCTCTTGCAGCGACGTTGAAAAATTTTTCCGAAAGTACATCGAGCCCACGACGTCCCCGCTCTTGATCGCCTCGTTTGCCTCATTAATATCGTTATAAAATATCTGAAAATATCATAAGTTAATCGACCCGCGAGTGAGAGAGAGAGAGAAAAAAAGGATTTTCCGGACGATTTTATGACAAATCAATTTCTAATAATTTTTCTTCAATTAAAAACAATTCGTAGCATGAGTTTTTCGAATAAATATGGCAATCAATGTTTTTTTTTGTTTACTCTTTAATCATTGTAATTATTCATTTTTCGACAATAATGATAATAATTTTTGTTACATCGTTGAAAAAATGTTTGTCTTTTTTTTTAAATGATTTTTCATTCGAGAGCTATAGGGTGACTGAACCAGTGAATGAACACCTACCAGTGAATGAACAGGCTTAGTATTTTAATTAAACGGCAGAGATATGATTCTATTATTATGAAGAATTTTGTATTCATAATGAAGTGAAAATTCTGAGAAAACATCCAGTAGTGATATTATTTGACGCTGTGAAAGATTTGCGATGCTATGGATTTTTTTTCGTACTTGGGGCGCATATTCATAAGAGACAGCCATGTTGTTATAACCATCTGACTTCGCATCGAATACCAGAATATTCCATATCACCTCGATAAATCTTTTTAAAAGATATGCAATAATTTTTTCAACGTTATACATTGCTAAGCTTCAATTACATTAATGAATTTTTGGTCAAAAACCCAATATTGTTTGCGATATATGGCCGTTTATTCACTGGTCCAGCTTTTTAACCTATTTCCAGTGATTGAACGAGCGTTGAAAAGGCTTTTCATAACCTCAAAACGCACGAGTGTGCGTACGCATCTCTGGTTCCATTGTACGTTCATTCACTGGAAAGATAAGAGTTCATTCATTGGAATTTTTGTTCATTCGCTGGGAAATTGGTAATTTCGTTCATTATAATTTTTTTTTTACAAAATCCTTGCGAACAGGGCACTTCGAATATTTTTTTTTATATTCTGTGACCATTGTTCTATAAGATCTAATTAGCTCATAAAGAAATTCGTAATAAGTTAAATTATACGGCATTATCGAAATAGAAAAAAGGCTTATGCGTTCATTCACTGGTTCAGTCACCCTACTCAGAGTTCTCTGGGTCAAGACAGGACATATTGCGAAATGTGCTGCGTCATTAAAATCGCGATCGATTGAACGGGGCCTCGTATAATATACGATTTCCCCTCGTTCGTTTCGTTGACTTTAACGAGCTCGTAAATAAATATTTACAACAATTACCTATCAGTTACTCGCCAAAATACCGTATCGCAGTCAGACGATAGCGTGTATTTTTTTTTTTGTTTTTTTGTTTTTCGTTGCTCGCGTGAATTTTCTTTTACTCACGTTTTCGGCTATGGCATCGTTAAAGCCATCGATAAATCGGCAGCTAAGATCGACAAAGTCACAGGTGTAATTTTCCGGTGCATAAATAACGCCCCCGGTGTATCTTCCGTCGTTGCAATTTCCAGCCTCGTTGTTTATCACCGCCATGTGCAGACCCTTCGGATCACCGCCGATCGTGTTGAAGAACAAAAACGATAGTACGATCGGCAGTACGAGAGCGAAAAGTACACCCCTGTTTGATAATTCCCGAGAGTATATCGATGAGCAAAAACAAGTTTTTTCAAAATTATTATTTCAAAATTAAAGACTTTTTTCTATGGCAGTTTCAATGAGATCGAATAAAAAAAATTACAAGTTTTTTTTTTTCGTGTTTTTCAATAAATCGAGTTACCCCGGATGCCGTACGAATTGCAAAGCGTTCTTTATCATCAGAGCTTTGAATTTTCGTCCACCCAAACCTCTGAGATCGATCGATCTCTTCTCCGGTTTTCTGCACCACGCTGATACTTTTTCGTTTTGTACATTATTCTGAAAATTATCTCCATCTCGTAATCTTTTCCTTTTGTTTTGTTTTTCTTTCTTCATTATCTTCTCGTTCTTTTTTTTTTTTTTTTTCTTCAATTTGAATGGGAAAAAATTAATTTCGATAAACTCACATTTTCGCTCGTCGAGTTTTCCGCATCCGGTGATGTCGTAACTTCTTCGAGCTCGCTGAATAATTCCGGGGTCGTGATACCCCTATCCTGATTCTCCTTCTGACGCTGGCTCAGATTCAAAAAAGCCTCCTCCAAGCTCTCGCATTGAAATTTCGCGAGCAATTGAACCGGCGACGATTCGGCCAATAATTGGCCACATCGCAATAGTCCGATCTGAATCGAGAGAAAAAAAAATATATATATTTTCATCGATCATCGTTTCAAGAAGATATCGATAAAAATAATAATCAAACGACGGGATTCTCGATGTTAATTGATTTATTTCTCAGACTCGACCCACTTTGCTCGCGAGTTTAGTTTCCTCGATATAATGTGTCGTTATTACGACCGTCGTTCCTCTCGTTTTCGTGATGGTCACCAGAAAGTTCCAAATGCTGGAAAAAAAAAAAAAAAAATCATCGATCCTTATATTCACGTCGAATTTTTAATATTTCTAATTTTTCACGAACGAAATATGTTCTCGTTCGTTTGGTATACAAAAATATTGATTCGGGGATGTGGGGGAAGGAGAAATCCATGAAGTACTTGCTTCTCTCTAAGAATTGGGTCAAGTCCCACGGTGGGCTCGTCCAGAATCAACAATTCCGGATCGTGAATCAAAGCAGCGGCGAATGAGATTCTTCTCTGTTGGCCACCGCTCGTTTGTTTCACCAAACGATTTCTCGGTGGCAGTTGAAGCAGATCCGCGAGAAATGTGTATTTTTCCTCTGAAAGAGTCGAGTTTTAATTTTTTTTTTTTTTTTTTAAATAAAACATAACGCATCAATCAATCAAATTGATATTTTCAAGTTTCATTTGAAATTTGAAAGAGATCCCATGTCGAGCTGACACATTCTCGTGACAAATTGAAACGAAAATTTATCAATTTAACAAATTCATACGTCGTCTGAATTAGTTTTTACGAATATCTTTCGCATTCTTTGAGGGACTGCTTCGTTTACCGATAGTCTCGTCATCCAGGCCATTTATCCTTCCGAAATAATAGAGAGCTCCGATCACCGTAAACTCGCCGACCAACGAAATTTCCTGTGGCATGTAGCCCACCCTCGGTCCCGGAATTCCCGATCCTTTTTTTCCTGGCTGTCCACCGAGTACCCATAAGTCTCCGCTACTGATCTTGCGTACACCAACGACGCAAGTGAGAAGAGTCGTTTTTCCGCAGCCACTCGCCCCCAACAGCCCGTAGCTGATCACGTCATGATTAATTAATGTTTAAACGATGAGAAGCAACAAGAATTTCGCGGCAATCCATCGATTGTCGGGTTAGAAAAAAAAAAAAAAAATTGGATAAAATCGAGAGGAAATTTTGCTTATCGTCGTTGTATTTTAATGATAAAACTTTCAAGTTCGATGTTTAATTTTATATGCCAATTTTGGTCCGAAATGCGATCTTCAGATCTTAAATTAATCCACTCTGGTTTAATATGAAACATCGACTGAATGAAAAATAAATTTGGGAAATGGCATGATTATTCGGTGCTATATAAAATTCCTAAAGGCTTTTTTCTCATCGAGCCTTTTATTGATCGATAACGCAACACCATTAAAAATTGACTTTATCCGTTATGAAAGTTAAAAAAAAATCGATCGCATCCAATGCCTTTGACCATTAAAAATCTTGGGGCTTTCAGCTCGATCGTAACGACAAATTATTGTCGAGGATCAATTGGGATTTTGCGTCCAAGTGCCTCGTTGATGGGTTTTTAATAAGAGCTTGCCAATTCGCAATTACCCGCGTGTTCATTGTTCGAGCTAATAAGCGTGGATTCAACGCGCGAAAAGTACGAAGCAAACGATTAGATAGCTAAGAGCAGACTCGTATAAAAGCTCGCGCCGTCGATGGTGATTCGTTTGAGTCGCGCGAGAAACTTCATCCGACGATGAAGAAATGGATTTTCGTTATTTTTGTGCTTCAACTTGTCGCATGCTTTGCCGACGTATTGGCCGGTAAACTCAAGCCGAAGATTTCAAAGAGAACAACGAGAGAAAAGAAAAAAAATGAAAATAATGACAATAATCATCGTGATATCGAGGACAGAAAAAACGATAGCGGTGACATGAGTATTCATCTGAAGACGATATCGGATGTCAGGGATTTCGTTAGGCTCGTTCACGTTATCGCTGTTGATAAACTCGAGGAAATCGATCTGAGCGACGTGAACGATGGAGAATCAGCGAAGAAAATTAATTCGTTGCAAGTCGACGCGTCGAGGAGGAATGTCCTGAAAATTCATTCGTCGAAAATCGATTCTTCGAGAATAACGAGAATTCTGCGAAGGCACATAAATGATAATCATGAACTCTCGGATCGTCATCGAAACGAAAAAATTCGGTTCGAAGACGACGAATGCTCGGACTTGATGAACGAAGCTTTCAGATTTTTCAGCATTCTTTCGAATCGATCAAAGATCTCGACAGTTATGGAAGAATATCCGAAGATTTTGCCGGAGCGAATGATAAAAATTCAGGAAACCCTGAAGAAAGTTAATAATTATGTCGATCAAGAAAGATCGAACGAGTCGATCGATAGGGACGAAGAAATTTTGATGAACTTGCAACGAGAAAATGAGAAATCAAGGAAGTATGCGAAATCGAAAAAACCGATGGAAAATATTAAAAATCGTGATGAGAAAAGTGAAATATTAGAATCTGAGAAAAACGATGAGGAATCGAGTGAGGACGACTCAGCAGCATCGTTTGATGAAAAATTGTCAAATGAGGATTCTAAAAATACTTTACTCATGGGAGATATGATCAGGGGCATCGAAGAGGAAATTAGCACATCGAATGCGATAATCGACGAGACGATGCAGGATTTTTATTCGACGCACGAGACGACTCTTGGTATTTCAAATGTGGAAGACAGCACGATGAATTCAGTGACGAAGAGCGAGGAAATATTGAAGACTGAACCGTACATCGACGGGGAAAAAAGTGACGAGATAACCACGAGGATCATCGATAATGTGGCGAATGAAGCAAATCGAAGTGAGATTGAGACTACGACGATTGGTGATTTTTCAGTCGACTCTGCAAATAATTTCAATGAGCTCAAAGCCGAAGACTCAAAAATCACGAGAGCATCGAACAACGAAACAACGAGGGAAGAAAATGACGCGAATAATTCCAACGGAAAAGGAAACACGAATATAAATATGAATATAAATAATGTTGATTTTCCCACTAATGTCGAGAATAATAATATTAATCGTACGACGAACGAAATTCCTAATTTTGAGACTACGATGAGATTCGGTTCGGACGATGGTTACAAATTAAATTTTCGAAAAAATAATAAGAAACCGATAAAGTGGCAGCGTAAAAAATCCGATGAACCGATTGAAATCGTTGACGATCTGAAAAAATATATTTTCAACGAAACGAAAGATGAAAAAAAATATATAAACGACTCTAAAGTTGTCGAAAGTTTACAGAAAGACTCGATGCCTCCGATCAAGCCTCGTGCATCTCTCGATCCGTGTTACGATGCTTACAGATCGAGTGAATTGGCAAAACGATCGTCGAACGAAAATTCAACGAGACAGAATGAAACGAAGCTGAGAAACGAAAAGTACGTGATGGACATTCTGCTGGAGTCGATAAACACGATTGGGCTAAACGCAACGAGGATGAGATCGGCGAAACGTGGCAAGGCTCTGAAATAATTATGCGTGGCGTTGACAAAATTTCAAACACGCATAATAGAGCTGACTTTTCGAGCTATATGCCTCAAGCGAAATTAGCTACAACTAAATTTTCAAATCTACAGTGTGGAATTCGTTGATTTACGAGCAAAATAAAAGACAAAAAATAGATTGTATTGATTGAAACGAATATAATTAAATTTATGTAAATAAAAAATTTTTTTTCGAGTGTACAGGCTACTCGGGTGTTGCACAGTCGAAAATAGCTGCAAAATTCCGTAGTATAATTGCAATATAATTATTTTTAACGAGACTGAGATTGTCGCCGATTAATTTCGTAATAAAATGATGAATAAACGTTAGCGGGAAGAAGAAGAAAATTTATATCACAATAATCGCGATTACTCACATGGATCCTCTCGAAACGGTCATGTTGAGGCCATCGAGGATCATCGCCCCATTCGAATACTGTTTTCGTACATTTCTGACGACGATTGCCTCATTGGCGACCATTGCAGCAAACTCGAGATTCTCTCGGAGCCGAGAGTTATCTTAAACCACAAATTAAAATCTTCAATTGCACCATTATTCAAATAAAACATTGGTATATACATTCGTATTAAATATTTTTTGGCTGGTATCTTTGTCAAAATACTTTTACTTCGAGATTTGAGCGATTTTTGACGCCGATAAAGAAACAAAATCGACGATTCAGTAGTTAAGATGCAGTAGTTAACAAATAATTAATTTTCTCAGTTAATTAACACCTGCCAATTTTTTTCCTTGTTCCAAGCTTTTGAATAGAACGCGATTAATTGAAAAAAAAAAATTACCCGCCAATTGCGAGACTATCCATCATAATGCAAGAGTACAGATTCGTAGTTCTGTTAAAAAAAAAAAAAATTACCTTGCCCACGCTAAACTATCATGATTTTTGATTATTTTTCAAAAATTCCAAAGCCCCTCTAATCAGTGACGAAAAAAATCGTAAACTCGTGTAATGGCTCGTTTTAATGGCTCCGTCTTCCGTCGATTCTAACGTTACAATAGGAATCTGTAGATTTCGTTGCCGAAGCATCATTGACTCTCAAAACACACTTCTGCGCGTCTCACGAGAGCTATAATTTTCGCGCTCATGCCACTCGACGATAATGCATGTTGATTTTTATTTTTCATGCACCATGACACACGAAACAGCCAATATTGTCAAAGTACAATAGTGTGCCAAAGTTGGACAAACGGAGAACGCAAGAGAGAGAAAAGGGAGAAGTGATTTGTCTATATAGTGGGATCGAGAGTGGCGAATATATTTGCAGCCTCCGTGTAATTTTTCAATGTTTTTTTTTTTTTAATCATATTTTTCACTCGGCGAGAGATAGATTTATCTGAATATTAAATTTTGCTGAAAACCCTCGACCTATTATTTGTGTGAGTGAACGAGAGACGTCAAATGCGCATTTGCGCAGAATTCAAAGTGCAACGAATAAATATATTCGACCGTTATAAATATGTACATATAGTGTTGAAAAAATTTCCATCTTTGATAAACATATGTTCATGTATTTGTCATTCCTAATGATAATGTAAAACAGAAGATGGTAAAAAAAAAAAAACGATACTGATTTTTTTTCCGAATCGCGTTGTGATTTCCAGAAAAAGCAAATTCATAAATATACGTCATCTATCAATCGTTTTTTTTTTTTTTTTCTACAAAAAATCTCAACGCATCTCGGGAAAAAAGTTGTCTGATGTACAATTAAAATTCCAAAGGTATATAAACAGAGACGGACAAATTTATTACCGACATTAAAATTCGAAACAAGAATTCTCGTGATACATTCGCGGATACAAGCATTCGTTTTTTTTTTTTTTTTTCATGAAAAGCCAACGATTAACCCTCGCGAAACGACGTCTCGGCACTTCCGGGTTCGCGGGAACTGAGAAATGAAAAAAATGCAGAATTCACTCGGAACATTTGTAGGCTGTGCCGATTAAATTTGCCATATAAACTAGCGAACGTGACGCGAGAACGAAATTTAAAACGACGCGGGTGTCCCCTTGACTCTATGACTAATTCTCGTTTTCCTCGTACAGAGAATACGACAAATCTTTTCTTGCATCTCTCGTTCAAACTATATATCTCGTGTCAAAAGTGACGAAAATTTCCAGCAGATTCTCCAAAGTTAGTAACTTACTACATGCAGACGATTCATTTATTCAAAAAAAAAAATCGCGGTAATTAAAAACCAGGATTACGTATAATAATGTTTTTTTTTTTAATTTTTCTCTCCTTTGCTTTTTTTTCTAACCGATCTTTTACCATCTCCGAGATACATAACGTACCAATGCTATAAATTTCGCAGAAAAAAATTGGATAAATCAGCATGAATGTATAATTAATTGATAAAATTGGTTAAAAAAAAAAAAAATGTGGCTACTCAGATCGATGGATTTTCGTATATACTCGGAGATAAAAAGTCTCGTAGTTCGTCACGCGTATACGCCAGGCCACGCCAAACATTCGCGAGGATCGTAATCCTTGAAGATAATTCATTGACGTTTAACGCGTGTGTGAATGGCGTATTTACTTATACAATTCTCCATCAGCTTCTGTATATTTAGCGCGAACATTGCGCTGCCTTTATATGTTCTGAATATGAATCGTAGACAGGGATATAATCAACTGTGGAATTGATTAAAAAAATAAAAACTATCAGAGATAATCTTGTGACTCAATAATTGTCGTGATTGAATAAAATTTAGAATATTTTTAACATAATTCAGAATAATCGAGAATACGATTATTCTTCGATCTGTAATACTATGATTAGTTTCTAATTATTCAAAATTACGTATCGCTGAGAAATTGATTTAGAATTTTTTTTTTTCCCATTCAACTATAATTAATCAAAAATAACAAAAAATTCTCTTCGATCGTGCACATGCACCTTTTTCTGTTGAGTCTAGGATTAATTTTTCTGGTAATGTATATAAGCTCTTGAACCGCGAGTGTTTCATAGCTTTGCACATTACATGAATAATTCATGAGTCCAGTGTATCTCGAAGTTGGGCTATCAACTCGTGGAATATTTATGTATCGTGTACGTTGCTCCATTATGTGAATCAACAATTAGGTTCAATCGCAATGTCGTCTTCGAATTTATCACGAGCTATACGAACAAATCGATACACGGTGGGGCAGGAAAATTACGAGTGTGTGTAATATATATCGAGAACGCTTTACTTCCACCGCGACACACACTCGTGCCTCCTTGACCTTCTTATTGAGTATAATTTATAATTGTTTCCGATATGCATCGAGTATCCAATTAGAAATCAACACGAAAGGATAATTCACTGAGCACGGCAGCGCGTTTCCCCCATTGCCAAGGTTTTACCGCTTTCCATACGAAAGAGAAAACGGATTTATATTTTACACGTATATATGAGAGGATAAAAAAAAAACGTTTCAACATCATGTATAGAACGGGAAATTATGTGTGAACTCAGTTCATTTTCGAACTATTACTTTATGATGATTTTATCAAACGTGAAAAATCGCCTTGATATAAAATTACGAAGCTATAGTATACATATTGATACTCCTTGTGTCACAAGCATTTTTATGCTTCCTGGGTTCATTCGTCACCATCATTGGTTTTAACTATATTTGACATTGCAATAAAATCCAGTTTGACGAGATCCGATAAATTTATTAATGGATACGAGGGTGCTCAAGGTTATCTCATCAAGAACCTCACCACAGTTGTCTATGCAGCGTTAAACGTGGCCTGGACCTCTAAGAATTTCGCGGTGAAGGCTATATACCCGTTACTTTTCCCACTCGATATACTTGCCATAACGTCTCGCAACTCGTAGCAGCTTCCTTCGTCAACTATACATATATATATTAAACCGTTAATCGAGATATACTTATCCATTTTGACAAGTAAACTTCCGATCAAACAATTCAGGATCCCACAGACAATATTTAAAAAAAAAAAAAAAAAAAAAAAAAAAACACCGTGCGATCGTAAGAGCAATAAATGGGTCATGGTCGTTCAATGCCAACGCACTCGCCTCTATTTCCCTCTTGACCCATTTACAGAATATCGAGATAAACTCATGGCATTATAAACCTATATGATTAATACGTCAAATAACATGGTTATATATATAATCATATTTAATCGTGCACAGAAATTATTATATGCGTATAATTATATAAGAACTTGAGTCTCGTACAAAAAATTCGTATCATACTTTTCTTTTTTTAGATATAAAAAAGAAAGTGGATACATGTTTATTTTTCGCAACTAAAGCCGACATTATATTCCTCGATAAATTATTCTGAATTTATCATTATATAAGCCGCGAACTAATATTTTGTAGTCGATGGGGGTACACTTTTAAACCTGTAAACCAAAGTGGCACTTTTACGGCTATGATAACTGAGATATCCGTTTGAATCGAACGGCGTTCTTTAAGTTTACAACATGCAATTTTCAAAACTCTCTGATTAAACTGGATTTCGATCGAACAGGATCAAAATTATGGACATTCAAAGTATCGATTTTTGTCACTTTAAAAAAAATTTTTTTTTTTAATGGAAACAATATTTATTAACAATATGTAGCTGAATATTAAAAAAAAATTGAGAACAGGAACCGCATATCAATTATTATTCTTCGAAGAGACTTTCTTCAATGATCCCTTGATAAAAGTATGTTTGTTTATTTATACGACAAATATTCATGTGCAATGATGAATTGTACATAAGCAGCCTTTCTTCATTTTTTATTCAAGCTCCTATGGTGTGTCTAGTGTGTTGAGAAAGGTGGCGGGAAAAATGGGTCATGGTCACTCGAGTTTGTCCGCTGTTGCACTCAACGCTGCACTCACCGGCCATCCTCGAATGAATGTGAGCTCGTATTTCGTCTTTCGAGACGTTAACTGCAAAGTTATTTACACACACACACACACGTATATATCTATAGATACTGTTTGTCTGGATATCAGACACCGCGAGGTCCCACATAACTACACTCCGATGAAATAGACCGAGAGTAGAGCGAACGTAATTTTTACAGTTAAAACACAAAAGGACGTACACAAACACACACACACACACACACACACACACACACATACACCTGCCACACGAGACTATATTCACCCAAACCGCACTCTGACGATTTCTATGCACTATATTTAAAAAAACGAAAAAAAAAATTATTAAGACGGATTGAAGGTACACGTCCTATGGAAAATTAATTTTCTTCTACCTAAATTTTATTTTTATATAGAAAGATGCTCCATATTGAAAAAGTTGAATTAAATTTCATAAAATAATGAAATACCTTCAGGTTTTAATCAGCGTTTCGGTAGCTAGACAATAGCATGAAAGTCAGTTTGAGATTATGTCAATACAAGCGGGAGTCCGATGCTATCGATCGATCGTGAATGTTGTACTGAATAATCTATAACGAATTCATTTGCTTTTATAATTTTACATCTTTTACCCCGTAAAAAAACGTCATCCGCGAGGGCGAACATCCGCGAGGAAGAGAAAACTTTAATGCGCCTCTTATACGCATATCATCATCTCGCAACGTTTAAGATCACGAGTACAAGTATGCTCGTCGAACAGTCGATTGTCTTGGACACGACAAAATAATCGAGTGTATATGCAGATTCGGGGATTGCAGCTGAATGATCTATTGTGACGAAGTGTCATTTATAATCTCGGTGTAAGCATAATACATGACATCAGAAAATATGCGAATTCTTCGCCTTCGCTTTAATATCCCGACGCTTCGATAAAAAAAAAAAAACTTCGATATAAAGTGTTTTTTTTTTCAATTCTCGCATCGCTCAGTCGCTGCAACGATCGAACATTAAAAATTCGCTTGTGCCAGAAGTACAGCAACAGTGAGATGACATAATGAGCCTCGAGCTAGCTCGACTATTCAAGATGTCGCGCCGCGGCTGAGCGCTCGAAACACGAACGAAAGTTTTCAGAAAGTGTTACGAGCATGGTAATACGCTATAGCATATATATATAGTGTAATACAGTGTTCAAAACGCTTATAGCGCCAATCTTACACACTTGCACCCGAGGGACCAGATGACATAATAATTCACAGCTCACTTTTCTCGACGCGTATACACTTCGGCTGCTGTGTGTATGTGTGTGTGTGTGTGTGTGGGTGTGTGTGTGTGAGTGTGCGTTTGCTTTTTTTCCCTTCACCTTTTACCTCTCGGCTTTTGTTCATGGCGAAAGAAGGAAATCCGCGCGATGCATTAACGATCGCGGATGCCGATTGTTACGTTCAAAAAACTCGAGAAAGAACGGTTCTTTGCAGGGAGAGAAAAAAAAAAGGTTTTTATTTGAAATAATGTGTTTTTGGTTGTATCGAAATCGGAACGATAATGAAATAATAAATTTCCTTTTTTTTTTTCAATAATGCTCTTTTGTTTCCTTTGAAATTTTCAAATTTTTAAAATCCTTCTGTGATCCCTCCAACCTTCGAGTATTTGGAGATATGTCGAGTTAATTTTTGTTTTAATCGTCAAGGCATCTAAAATAAATGGTAATTTTATGTTTTGTTTACTCCAGTTTTGAGATGGAATTTTTCAATTTTTCAAGCTCATTTAGTCTCAGCCGTTTTGTCACTCTCTATTGGTGTATATCTCATTACAACGAGAACGGAGCAAGAAAGAAATATTTAAATTTTCTTTTGATTATTCGTGAAGCGAGTCACGTTTCACGGTGGATCACCGGAGTTCGTGAGATGAGCAACTAAAAAGTTTCCATTTGCATCGATCCGAAGATTCCCCGTACAATATTCTTTTCCGCAATCCCGGAATGTCCGCGAGCTCTCACGATTCCGAGTATATAGCAGCGCGATCGTGAATAATTTTTCAAGCAATGATAAAATTCACGTGGGCGCATTATATATATATATATATATATAAATATGCATTTGTGGCCTCGTTGAATTTAGCATAACGATAATTCGCATCGAGATTTCGAATACACCCGCGAAAGATATACGTGTTTTAATGATCTCTCGTTCTTCGTGTCATGTTGTATGCGTAGCTCTTAGAGTCCGAGCTCGCTTGCGCTCGAATAGCAGAATTGCTGTACGAGACGATACTCTGAATAATTGAGGCCCTCTTGTGTCATAAGAGCTTAATAATTTTTTTCGTTGAAACGGATAATGTGTGTCGTAAGTATTCGATAATTCCTATAATGAAAGTGCATTGAAAAAAAAAAAGGAAATTCTTCTACACGCGCGTATGTCAACACCATTCGAATTACGGACGAAGAAAAATAATTTTCCGTCCGTTTAATTATAAAATAGGTCACGAAACGAAAAATTAAAGGGAGAAAAAAAAACGAAAACGTTGTAAGAAAAAAAAAACAATTAAAACTCAGTTTTAATTATTCTTTTATTTTCCGATAATGCTGCTCTCGTATCTTTCACTTTTACTGTATCCAATATACCTTGGATCCTTCGACTTGAATACGAATTCATTATCGAAAACCGCGGTTTTTCTTACGGCACGTCAGACGAACAATCGACGTGAAAGCTCAAACGATAACTCGATACTATGGTAACTCTGTAATGTCTCTGAATATGCCACAGCAAATTGCACACTATCACAGGGTACTACACTGCGTGACAGCAAAGCAAACCCCTATCCAGACAGGCTGCTACATATAGATTAATTTTACCCCAGTGAACAAGTATCTTCAATTATTCACGAAACCCTATCCATAATTTCCGTAAATGCGGCTCGTATCGTGAATTCGCATCGAGCACAAAAATGTCCTTGATACATAACGCATTTTTATATCTCGACCTCTGTATAAATTACAGAAATATCAATACCGCATTGCAAATTTTTTTTTCAACGAAATAATAATTAATAATTTTCATACAGAAATTATAATCAATAGTTATTTTAAAAGATCATGTATTCTCGGTTATTCGAAAAAATAAAAATGTATAATTGTAATTTTTTTTCGGATAATTTTTGATATCTATTTTACCACGAGGATATTTAAATCGTTTCTTTTTTTTTCTCCATCTCAATGATACTTGACTTTCCGCTGTAATACGAACCGCTTTCACAATCATAAAGCTCCGTGGCATAGATTAATTATACACGTATACATGCATGCAGTTAAGAATAACTGTAAAATCTTATTTTTTTGTTTGTTTGTTTGTTTAACGTCGCAAAATTCGCGTCATTGCAATTTGTTTCTCGTGTTCAGCATTTTTATCTTCATGTATTACATAATAAAACCATAAATCTTGCCTGCTTCATACACACTCATGGTTTCCCTAACAAACGTGTTACGAAATTCGTCAAACTGGCACGATATATACGTGAGAAACTTTGAATGAAAGTTGCTATTTATTTTTCGTCATGAAAATCGACGAGTTGTCGTTTAATTTCGTCATATGCATATACATCGGGCATTCCTGACAATCAAACTTTTTTTTTCCTTCGACCTCGCAGACTTATAAATGCTTATCCAGGTTAACAAAACAAATATAAAAAATTCCAAATGGACAAAAACATACGTAACTTTGCTTTTTTTGGGCAAACAATAATACGTAACAACGCTAAAAAGATCATAAACTCCGATTAATTGAAAATTCGTTAGAAATTTTATTTGTCCAGGCTTTTTCGAGCGTCCACCACACTCTTCACGGATACATCAGAAGACTTTGGAATTTAATGAAGAAAACTTTTAAACGGTTGAGTTTAAAATTCTGAATAAATTCACATGAGTTGATCTCTGGTAGTATTTTATGCTGGATAATTTTTCACAAAACGAGAGGTCGACGAAAAAGTAATCCAGTTGGTATGAAATGCCCCTTTATTATGTATATATTTATGTTTGGAGGCTGAAAGCATATTTTAAGTCTCCCTATTCAACTCTCCCGAGACCGGGTTCATCCTATCCTCGCGAATTTCTCCGCAACGTTACTTTCTACGCAGTTGCCATTTGTCTCTTTTTTTTCTTCCTGAATCTGTGCTCGAGCCCCTATTATATATATATATATATATATATATATATATATAATTGCGGTCAGATCGAGCGAATGCTGCAACGAATTATATACTTCGATATTATCTCCATTGTCGGATCAACGAAACTTCGAGAGAGTCTGAAGTCATCGCGGATACGACATGTCAGATGATAACTCGAGAAATCGCCTTTATAATTACCTGATTTCGTAAGAAAATCATAATCATTGTGAAATAATTGATGATTATACGTTTTAGTTATTTGTTTATTTTTTTTTTAATTATTATTATTTTTTTAGCCCATAGATTGCACGTCTCAAAACTAATCGTGATCGAGATTGGCAGATGCAGGATTACAAAAATTTTCATTAATATTTTAATTTGAATCAATTTTAAGCAAATATTTCCAACCGCGTATTCCTTTTTGATGCAAGTTTGTCGAAGATTTTTCATGTTACACACGTTCCAGAACCACAAGCGAAGATCGTCCTAATTTCAATAGTTATTGTACAGTTTTGATCAGATCGATCAATCGCAATATTGTCTCTGTAATAATTCCTCTCTGTAATTTCGAAGCGTTCGACGTTCTTTCTTGCTCGTTAACGCTATACTTTCGACAAGACGCCAAATATCTCTAGTGCCAGTGCAAAGGCCGTTCTACTTTATAGAGACGAAAAAAGATATCTAACAAATTTCTATATTTCGAGTAAAGTTATACTATTTCGGTTGACGAATCATTAGAAATAGTTTTTCACCAAAATAATGATGTTTAATTATTCTTTAAATATTTTAATATTAATTTTTGAGGACTATGTCGTTAATATACCCTCACGCGATTGCATGCATGCATGCGAGACTTGAAATAAAAATTCATTTAGATTATTTCAAGTAGTTGTTAACGAATTCAAACCAAAATTGCCAATTTCCGTTTCTTCCAATCATTTATCTCGATTTATTTTTTTTGTAAACAAATCCCTAATAAGCCGTGATGGAGACAAAAGCAAGTAACGCAATATCAATCGTTTTTCAGTCTGAAATGTGTATAGCGCAACGATGATAATCGACAATCATATTACCTTTCTAGTTGCAAGAATTCTGTCGATTATCTTTGATCTCGGGTATAATAACAACGTTCCCGACGTTTGAATACATTCTTTGCGACAACTTACCGGCCAGCAAACGCGCGGTGTGTACACCCTCTTTTATACTTTCCCCTCGAGATCGGCAAGTTTCAAGCGCGCGGTATACGAGCGCCAATATTTCCTCGTGGTGCGCGTCTTTCACAGTTGCCTCGAAACAATTTCACTCACGTATATATTTTTTTTGCGCTATATGATGTAGACGTAGCACTGTTATCCGTACCCAAAATTTCGTTGTCGATCAGGACGATGTATACAAACGATAATACAAACAATTGAATGGTGAAATTCAATTATCCGTCCGGTATACTCAAGCATTTAACAATTAACAATTAACGCTCAAGCTCTCGATGTTTGACGAATAAGAATTTTCCGGATTCCGGAAGCTATAGCACAAGTGGAACTTTCGATCCAAGAACGTTTTTTCTCCGATCTATAAGTACGGTTGATCCAACGAATCCGTAAGAGTCATCGCGAAATTTATTTTTTCCCCGAGTCTCAAATACGTGTTTGCAAAAAAATTAAATACGAATACGATCATCCTCTTTGCCGAAAGATCGAACGAATCATTAGAATATCGATTGCCGGGCCGATTTATCGTATAATACTCGAGTTGACACAGTTTTTGTTTTGCCTTTTTAATTTTCACGCACGCGATCGTTCTCGCGATGAGTAATTATTGTTAGTTTGTCCGTGCAAATGACGTTCTAAAATTACGTCAAAGATATGCGAATGTCCCTTTGAAACGATCCCTGTGCTACCGCGTAGTCGACTGTTCGGTACCTTCTTTGCGAAGATTTAACCGCAAGTGCCTTATGCTTGAGGCCCACCGGACTCAAGCGTTAAAGGTGGGGAAATCGAATCGAGTGGTGGATCTCGTTTCGAGATTCACATCCGCCTTTGTAAGTCCCCCCTAACACGATGCGGCATGTCTTCATCGAATCTGTCTTAGCCGCAGATCGTAGGCAACCCTTCTTACTTTCGTGATCCACTTAGACGACCTGTTAACCGTTATAAAAGAATCGTTCTCGCGAGTGTGGCAGCACCGCAAAGATCTATACACGTCGTCGTATGTTTTATCGACTGTGTGATATTTTTTACTGTTTTACCGAGGCGCTGGATTATAGATCGTCACTGTTTCAGTAGCAGAATTGTTTTTATCACGGTCGATGTTTTGCCGGTAGGCAAAATGTCAAAAGCATGACCATCTATCGGAAATATCGGCATTGAATAGATCGTCCGAGAATCTGTATCGGGTGTGATTTGTCTTATCGGAACTCGAGAAGGAGGATCTACACCGCTCTACCTACTGGCAGATGATATGGAAAAAAATGTCCATTGCCCGGGTGTGAGAGATTATCGTATCCGAATTTGTCGACCGCCTACCGATGATAGATCTTTTGGGAGGGATTTACGATCGTTCGAGCGATCGTGCTTTGCGATCAACTTTAATCCATTTACTAATCTTGATTGATGCAAAGATGGATACTATTCGTATCAAGATCTATTCAAAATTGTTCTCTGAATTGTTGCGAATAATTTTTATAAAGGATATATTAACATAGATCACAAGAAATTATTTATTCTTGGTAATTTGACCAGCGCCATATTTTTTTTTGCCACAATAGTTACGTGTTAATATTGAAATATCCCACAAATGAAGAACGGTTTATTTCTTCGTTCGCATTCGAGTCTCGAATAAAATATCGATGTGATAAAGTCGAAAGGGCGTATGAGTGAATTACAGGCGCGTATAATCGTGACTCGTGACTGCCCCTCGCATGGCCGTTGGATCATCAATACGTATATCGAGAGGATGAGGCTTGTAAATCGTAACATCGATAGGCAATAAAGTTGACACGCTCAAATAAATAAAAGCTGGGATAATTGTCATATGTTTTTGCTTAAATTCTCATTATACAAATAGCGTAAATAAAATATGATTTTTCATCGCGAGTGCATCCGCGCGATGACGTTATACATAAAAAAATGTATGAGTGATATGACGAAAAGCTCTGACGCGGCGTGCAGCTTTCGAAACGAAACTGGTTTACCCTCAAACTGGCTGACCTTGTCTACTGATCAGAAACACTTCAATGTAATCCCCAACCGAGATGCAGAGTAACCGTCCAAATCCTCGTGAAGTACAATGTGTATACACGTGTAATAAATCAATGCAATAATCGACCTACTATCCCACGTGGGCTAAACGCGCGTTCCTCTGAGACGTCATATCAAGGGATTTTTTTTTTATTTTAGGTTTTGTTTTTGTTTTTGTTTTTTTTTCAGAAATCGCATTTTTTTTTCTAATTGACAATATTATCCTTTTATGAGAATTAATCGTTACTCATTATATATTTAGAATAAAATTCTAGAGCATAGAATTCGAGGGGCTTTTCACTACCAATAGTGCAGTGTCCGAGTGATTTCAGAGTGAAGTCGATTTCACATGATTTCCGTGATTTCATGAATGATTCAAGTAATTTTGAAATAATGTGATTCAACGTGATTTCTTACGATTTGAATGAATCATCATTGTGCGATTTCTAAAATTACTGGAAAGTACGTACGATGGAATTATTTATTACTTATCGCTCGAGCACCAAATTTTACAGTGTACAAGGGTCGGTTGGTGTCACTTATAGGGATTGAAAAAAAAAAAGATTTGAGAGTTAAAATTAATTTTTTATTTGTTTATAAAGCGTTGAATTAATATGGAGACCACTCTCGGGCATATTAGGCGAAGTTATCGTCAAATAATACTCGGTACAGAAACTAAACGTGACGAGTTTGGAACGATTTCATACCAATTACACAAAACGCCTATGCATTATATACCTTTTAAGCGCGCATAATGCCTTGAGTACTTTTTTTTAGTCTTGCCCTCTAGATATACGAAATTGAGAACTAATCCTAGAAAATACTTTAAAGCATTACATTTTTTGAATAGACACCATAGTCACCAATGTAAATCTCGTCTTTTTTTTTTTTTTTTACCATTTGTCATCTCGGTTTATCGCACCTTTCCTAATATATCTATTCAACTCTGACTCTTTTACGCGCTGTAATCGCGGTCACTACTCAGATTAGATGAATTTCGATGGAGAAGCCAACAAATCGAAGATTTTAGTACTACCAATTTTTTGTCGAGTCTACCTTTTACAACGACGAATGGGCTCTCAGGACAAAGTTGAAGGCTGCATTTGTCATCATTCTTCAACGGTAAACCACCTTGTACAGCATGAGAAAGAACGAATAAATCCTGTTGAAGTTCTACCTCAGGTTCTAGCTCAGTAGTCTCTTCGTTATCCATTAACAGTATTCTCTCCATTTTCAACCGACAAATCTATTTCATCAATACGCACTTGTTTATTTTATTTTTCTATTACAGCAACTATCGACAATTTCTTTGTACTGCGCAGGAAAACTTTCACATTCCGATGAGGGGCTATTCACTCTTGAAATCACTGAACCACCCGGGTCTTAAATCAGAATTGAAATCACGAGAAATCGGATAAAATGATACGAAATCGACGTTACTCAAACGTCGTTGAAATTACTCAAAATCAGAATATAATCACTCCGAGTTGTTTGAAATCAGAGTGAAATCACGTAAAATCAGGAAATCACTGGAATTCACGTAAAATATGCAGAATAAAATATGCAGTTTTTTTACGGCGTTGCTACTATCAAACTACGCCCGTAAGAACAAAGCACACAAACGTGCTCTAACGCGTTTCCTATCGAACGATATAAGTATCAGCATAGAGAGCAACATATGGTTTTTAATTCTTGAGCGAGGCCCGACGAGGTCTCGAGTCTCGTCTTATAAGTTGAGTCAGTCTTACTAACCGGTTGTGAGCTTTTTGCGTCGAACTTGTAATATTTTTTGTTGCAGGTATACACGAATAATCTTATTCGATATTTTATTCTTTTATTCTTTGTTCCGTCGTACGATATCACTGTCGGTGTTATTCGTATACAATTAAAACATAATATCAATTAGCGAAAATTTGGCATCTTTTCGACCTGCAGTCTTATTTGCTCGTCTCTCGGCTCGCCTCTTTGGTAAAATTATTCTATAAACTGCAAGATGTGACAAATAAATTATTTGAATTTTGAAATATTGTAAACGTTCGCGAGAGGTAAAGCAATTGAAGAAATAATTAACTTCTCGAGCTTCTTTATTTAATAATTACGTTACTTAATTAATTTCATTCGTCCAATTTTACTGCCATCTTGGAACAAAGAAAAATCGTGTGACATTGAATTTTAAGAAAAGTCTGAACTGTGGGCTGCAGGCTAAAGTAATCATGAAGCTAAAAAAAAATCCACTGTTGCTACGCATCAATCTGCTTTCTTATTTAACGATGTCTTCGCCTAATATATGTCCGATAGTATCTTCATATTATAATTCAGCGCTTTGTAAACAAATAAAACAATTATTTTAGCTCTCAAATCTTTTTTTTCGATCCCTAAGTGACACCACCCGACCCTGATGGTATACTGTAATTTGATGTTTGAGCAATGAATAATAAATAATTCCGCTGTACGTACTTTCAGTGATTTCAAAAATTGTCCAACGATGATTCGTTCAAATCGTGAGAAATCACATGAAATCACATGAATTTTAAAATCACTTGAATCATTCATGAAATTACTTGTACACCGCACTTGGTAGTGAATAGCCCCTCGCATTCCGATAATTCTATACGCTCATTCCTATAATGATTTAACTTTTTTTTTTTTATCGCGCCATTCTTTGCTGCAATTCGATTTTCTTTTATTGTGTCATTAGTGTCCGGAAGTGAACACTGTTCAACTGTCAATCGGCCGCGGATACTGAAATTAAGCGCTCTTTTTATTTAAAAATATGTACTGAAGAAACGCCTATTTGAGAAAATCGATCGAATGTTTGTAACTTCTTTGATCGAGACGACGATTCAAAATTTATTTTCGAAAGAGTTTCCGAAAAACTGGGGAGAAAAAATTTCTCCTATCCCAATAATTTTTATCCGTTAATCAATATCCAGAGACTCGGCAAATTATTTAAAAAAATAGTTATATCGACAACGATTAAACGACTCTTTATGTTTGCTTGAAAATATTTGTATACCATACTAAATATTATAACCCTTAAACGCCCCACGGATTTATTTTTTCTACGATTATTTTATTAATATCAATTCCCCTCGATCAATTCCTTGATCCAATCCATGGTTGTTATGCACTTATAGAAAACAGCGGCAACCGGGAAAATTAAAAAAATTCTATATTTAGGATTATAATGCAGATTGATGCATAGCAACAGTGGGGTTTTTTTTTAGTTTCATGTTTACTTTAACCTGCAGCCCACTGTTCAGACTTTTCTTGAAATTCAATGTCACGCGATTTTTCCTTGTTCCAAGATGACAGTAAAATTGAATAAACGAAATTATAATTAAATAACGTAATTATTTAATAAAGATGTTCGAGAAATCAATTATTTTTTCAATTGACTTACCTCTCACGAACGTTTATAATTTTTCCAAATTCACGTTACGTTTGCGGTACGTGTGCTCAAACGTAAAATAACAAGAACTATATGGCCGAGTTTTTTTTCTTCATCTTTGCGGTCAAAATCCGGTTATTAGCATATACCTCTTATAAGCGACGATATAGTCTCGACATTACCGTGACGCGAGTTATTTGATTTTCGATGTAAAAAAAAAATGAAAAAATTCTAACAAAAGTTGGCACGGGCACTTTAACGCGAGCTTAACGAACGAAAATATTTAAAAATAATTTTCGTGATAAATATTCATCAATGACCGTGTTAAATATTCATCGAGAAGGAATATATTAATATTTCTCATATAATGAATGATAATAATAATTAATAATAATGTTTCACGATGAATCATTGCTATGAGAATAATTATCGAAATTTGTTTTTATATAAAAAATCAGACTTTCTCCTACGGAGGAAACAAATGAATGTTCTTTTTGTATATTCACAATAATTATTAATCCCTGTCTTGTTGCAGTATCATTTTTAATTTTCATTCATAACGTGCCCGTTACTAAACGCGAGTTCATTGATATATAGCGAATTAGAGAAATCTCGGGGAACTTTGCGAAAGTACGGCTCGATCTAAAGATCGAAATATACGAAAATCCATTTATGATTGCTAAAAATATAATATCGTGAATGTACGTCATTCCTATATGTTCCTTCGTCATGGAACTTTTTTTTTTTGCTTCCTGCACTCCGAACTCTGTAGAGTCCTGTTTGTTTGTACATAAGCATAGTGTTGTCCATACTATTAAGTTGTGTTTTTTTCCAACTTGACAGCGGATTCGCTAAAAACCTGACAAATGAATAGAAAAAAAAAATTCGTCGCAAAAAGATTCTCGAATTTTTAAAAAATTACTAATCCAAAATTCATCTAATTGAGAATTTTTCACGAGGATTTTCTCTTGTTTGTCGCGTTTTTGACGGGTGTCCTGTCAAATTAAAAAAAAAAAAAAAAAAAAAAAACTCAAACGCGGACCACCGCATGATGCATAAATTATAGGTATAAGTGCGTATACCTAGAGTATGTATCTGTTATCTAGCCAGCGAGATCACTCGGTTTGAATGAGAGATGAGAGAGGAGACGAAAAGAGTTGACGATGACGAAAGTTCGTCGTATATTCGTCGAGCCCGAGACCAAAATGTTTCGCGATCGTCGTTCGATTTCTCCGGCAATGACGATGTGATTTTTTTTTTTTTTTTCTTTTTTTTTCTCGTTCTCCGAGAATTCGCCCATATTTACATTTGGACAAAATTCGTTTCTCAATCCTGAATTGATTCATGCTATATATATCGAGATAATCAGATTTATTAAACTTGAATTAAATTTGAATGACCTAAATACGGTGGCAATGGCGAAGTGAATATGTACAAATGAGTAATTTTTCGCAAATCCATTTGATCCTATTGAAGCATTTTTTTTTCCTAAATTATAATTATAGTTTTATTATTCCGGCAAAGTAATTAAATTTCGCTAAAAAAAATCATCGTCGAGCGTATAAAACGATCGAACTTCACGTATAGACGCGCACGCTCGCGTCTCATAATCCAGCATCGATATTATCCGATACGCGAATCCTTGATTTGTTGCATTATTTTTTTTTTTCTGGCTCGAGGTCGAGACAAAGTACGGCTCGGTACGGTTTGCACAAAAAATCTTAAGGTTCACAAGTTCGCGAGTATAATAGTCGCGATACATCGCCCGAAGCTGTGTACACGTGACATATTGTCATAGAAAACCTTTTTCCTATTTCACGTAACTTAAATAAGACTATTTATCCGTGTATGAAAAATTGAAAAATAAGAATTAATCGATTCGACAAAAATAAACTTTATCGAAAAAAAAAAAAATCGAAATGGCAAATTCAAAATTCATTTCGCATGGTTGTTTAGATTTTCGGCTCGACTCAGATAAATTTAGTTCGACTCGAACTCGAATCACACGAATTAATCTGATTTTATAATTATTATCGCGAACTTTTGTTACATCGACTCTCTTGCAAATATACTCGCTTGTCAACGTTTCGCAGGCGAGCTAATCATACGATTATTCGTTTGGAACAATTTAATTATTGTAATTATTGAAATAAATTACCTTTTGACCGTTGAATCCGTGAAAACTCACAACTTGACTTATACAATGATTCCCAAAAATCGTCATTCTCGTTTTCGTCTTCTTCTCGATCCATGAGCCTGAAATACGCAACTGCCGGTTGTTTTAAAATATAATTCTTTAATCGAAGGAAAGCAACACTGTGCATATCAAATAGTAATGAAAGCGAATGAAACATTGAGTGCGCACCGAATGACGCTGATGAATGCACCAAAAAAGTGTCGCTCCTCGCACGGAAGTGCTCTCGTGTGCATTTTTTTTCCGACCATTTGGGTCATATGGCATCAGAAATTTTGTTTCGTCAGTGCGGATTTGTTGCTGACTTCGTTGAACGTTTGCATCGATCCAAATGCGAACGATGCTCGATCTAAATTCAATTTATTGAAAAAAATTGTTGGGTGTTATTTGTTTCTTTTAAGAACCTACATTGACGGATTTTTCACCTCTAATTACAAAATCCACTAGCCCTGTTCTCGAAAACTTAAAAAATGCACTCAAAATCTTGATTCTATGTGTTTTGTCAAAAAAAAAATTAACAAAATTCCATACATTTATCTGGAATACCAATGGATTTTGTTGATTTTGAATGAATTCATTTCTTTCGTTCATTTCATTGTGAAATGATCAAAAAATAAAATAGCTGATCTAAATGCATGAAAGAACGAGTAGAGGTCTCGTGAATTCAAAAGGGATATAAGTCCACGTATGGGCAAGGAGGGATTTTCAGAAAATTTGACCATCCTCGATCATACAGGAGTGATGAGTTAATACGAAAAATACGGTGATATTTATAGTCGATTGCTCTGAACTTCAATTAATACCGATTCATATTTATTGACAGTCATTTTTTTTTAGAAAAAATTACTTTTTTTTAGAAAAAAATGACTGAAAATCCCTACGGTATGACAGACTCCATATATATGACCATTTTCATGATTATTTTTGTACCAGACTGGAGTATGGACCGTCCAGCAGTATAGAGGCACTTTGTTCTATTATGTTAATCGGATATCGTAAACTTGGTGGGATATAATAAAGTTTAAATAGTCCATAAATTACGCGACGCGAAATGAGAACGATCGTGAGAGTAACCGTGGCTTGATAAAAATGAGACGCTTACACGGACAAGATCATCTAGAAAAATGAACGATAGTCCGCCGTCTATGCAGAGATATTCTCGTTAATTTTTCCAATGCGAGAGAGTTTCCGACTAGTTGACGCTTTTGCGGTTGTCTTAGCGTCAAGGAGAGCTTGTTTTTAATCTCACATATACCTATGAACATCGCTTCATAGTGTTCACTTGCAACTTTGTGCGTCCCTTGCCAGTCATCATTATTCACATATAGGTGTCATTATTCGTCAACGACGATAGGCGTACTTTTTTTTCTACGCCCCGATGTTTCTTCCGTGTTTTTCCTCAAGCACCATTTTGTTTTTTTTTTTTCGTCTTTCAAGCAGGCGAGACAATTGAGCTTTAACCTTTCGGCAATTTTAACTGCATATATCCCGCGGTATTTATTATCAATCACTCGTATATGCTTCTATACGTACACACACGATGAAATTCTTAATGTCGCGTGCGAGACCTCGGGATTTACTCCTTTGCACGCTAGTCGATCAATAACCATAGAAAAAAAAACAAACAATTCATACAAACTCTACGATAGTCATAACGCGAATATTTCTCTTCTCTGTATAGCAGATAAACATAATCGTCCTTAGTATATTATTATAATCTTTCCATTGCTTTATGCTGATTATACGATACGTGGGGCGTTTTTCCCAGGCACATTGCTCTGTTATAAAAAAGAAAATTTGTTTAAATTAAACAAATCTTATTTTACCAAACGAAGCAATGAATAAAAATAATTATTCATAATCGATCGTGACGAATCGACGAACGTCAGATTCACGCACACCCATATACTTTATGCACATTCGGATTTTGTAGAAAAAAAAAAAACAAAAAGAAACCCTGATTGTCAAAGAATGTGACACTGAAAAATACAAGTTATAAAAAAATTTTACATCGCAGTAAAACTTGCAAGACCCTGTGATTTCAAAAGGTTTCTTGCCATCGAAGCTATATATACCATCCGCTTTATAGTCATCGAGAAGATCAAATTTACATCACTCAACAAATACAATACCAAAAACGAATAAATATTTATATATATATATATATGTATATATTGAAATTTTATAAATTTATTTTCCAACGTGTGTAAAAATTCTATACATTCACAGAGAGTTCTCGAAAGAGATGCGTGTGCATTGAACGATATTTGACGAGTTTCACGCGTCTTTCATATATATATATATATATATATATACTCATAACACATATGCAAATAACTTTTGTAAATTATTACATGCTCGGTGAATCATTGTGAAGCCTTTTCATACGTTAGACATAATACGTTCTCGTTCATTATATTGCTATACATCTCATTGAGTACTCCAAAGTCTTTCGTGCCGCAAACGTATACAGACGAGAGGAGCAGCCTCGAGAGATTAAAAAAAGTGAAAGAAAAAATACTCCAATATTTCGCAAACCTTCGTCACGGTAAATTAAACCAAGGATAAAACGCGCTATAAGTAATAAAAGCATTATAATTCTCTCGTGTGTAAAGAAAAGCTAATATCGTCTTTCGGTGAATTTATATATATACGAGTTAATGTGGGCAGCGTCGCGACGGCTCTTTAATTACCGCGTCGCGTGGAATGTTCCTCGAGCAAAGTGTACTGCAAAAATTTCTTGCATCGAATTATCTATCAGCCTTTTTTCTTCCATTAAAATTGCATGCGAGGTGAAGGGAGAAGAGAGATGCAGGATTAACGATCGTCTCAATTGGCGACTGAAATACGCACATTTCTTCAATCCTTTTTTTGGATTTCTCAAACCAAACTAAAAAAAAACGTTACAGTCGTTTGAAAAAAAAAAACAAGAATTCAAATTATTCATTCTCAATTTTGATTATCATCCAGTTTAGGAGTTTAAGGTTTCATTGATTAAGGACGATAAAGGAAAAAAAAAAAAAAACATTCCCAAACGACTTTGCAAGGCAAAGGCCGAATCTACTGCTGATAAAAATTCTGCTATACTCAATATGTGGTCCACGAAAAATGCGCCGAGATTATATTAATATAATTTAAAAAAAACGTGACCGCAGACGAAGAGCGATTTTCTCGTGGTCATTCGGCAAGGACAAACAAAAATTCTTACGTACCGGTTCACGTGCAATAACTTTCAAATACTCTCACGTCGTTCGCTCGGTTATTAATTTCGCATGTATTACATATAAAAATAAAAATTACGCGAAAAAAAAAAATCCCATAGGACGTAATGTGAATATGAAGGTGGAAACGTCGTGTCCTCGTCTTACTAACGCTCTGCTGAGGTCAATGGCTATTGGGGAAAGTTCCATCTTGGGATAAATGTCTTGAAAAATACATATATTAAAGCAAATATCTTTTTACGTGTAAGCTGGGCGTCCTCGAGGCGATCTACCATAAGACACTAACCTCTCCAATATAAAAACAATAAAAATACATTCCATGAGAATCACATAGACGCTTCTACTCCCGTGAACATTTTTACAGCCCTTGCGCATCAGCACTAACTTTTATCCTGCGTTCAGCTACAGCGATCTCTTGCTCTTCTTTTATGTGCCTGCTGCATTCGATTATATTATAACCGTATCCTATAAACCCCGACTGGTTTTAGTGTCAGCATCCTTCTCAACGTTTTATATACGGGAAAAAAAAAATATGCTTTTGAATCTTTAGATATTTTTGTTCAACCCATAAGCGAGTCAAGTACAACAAAATCATGATCATTGTCTTATTCGAGGATCATTAATATAAAAAAGAATCGTAGAAAGTAATGGACTTGAAAACATCAATTAGTACTTCAAGAAATAATTATGTTTCATATCAATTTCCCGGTTCTTTCAATGTCTCGCAATTAAAGTGCGTTTTTTTTTTATTTGAAAATATCTAACTAATGTTTGCATTAATTTTTCTCATATTCTCGTGCTTCGCTGGAATGAGGATATGGTGAAATATCTTTTGAGAGCATAAAAGGGGGGGGGGGAGGGATTTATTCAGCGGGGCAAAAATCGTGCAGGGGCATCCGACAAGCGCGGAGGACGTGACCACGCAGTGTGCGTCGCGTTCGTGGCGTCTTGTTTGCGCAACTTATTAATAACCAAAGACGGAATCCTTGACTTAGGTCCAAAGTGACACTGACATCGGCGATCTCGTCTGTCATAGTCGTGGAACTCGTTTGTAACATACATTATCATACATATCCGCCATATATATCATATATAAACGTAACGTCTCACAATACCGCAGATCTTTGGATGCAATTTTCAGAATATGCATTCATCTCTTCCCTCTGTATAGTTCCTTCATCGATATTACAAGTATATACAAAACGTTTTCGCATATATATATGCAACCGCATATATACAAATGGACCCGTCGTTCTACAAGCAACGTCTCGGGCGACTTCGCGAAACCTCAATTAACACTTAATTATAGCAAAAACTCATCGACAGAAGACGACGACGAAGAAAATTCCGTTCTCTCCTCTTGTTTATTCTATCCATCAAGAACGAGGTTCAAACCACAAGTCCATGTTCGCGTTTATCTGGGTGTCTGTTGAATCAACACTGATCCTGACTGTCCATAACCATATAGTATACATAAGTAAAAGAAAAAAGAAAAAAAAAAGCGTTGCTTCAACAAAAACAAATTTACTTTGCCATTAATGGGATTCTCGTTGATTTACGAATCAAAATCTTTGCGTTTTTATCGAGCAAACTTTATTCGATCTACCAGCAATTCTCATTTGATTCGTATTGGATTTTCGAATTTCCGGTTTGTGAACAAACGTAACGAATCTAATACTGACAAAATTCTATTGAGCTATGGAATTAAATTATCTTCGAAAAAAAAAACATGATTTTTCCATTTTGTTCATTGTCAAAATAATAATTGTTCCTGTATAATTGTTTTCCGATAGTTTCTTATTCTAGAGTTCACACCTTTGATTTTTTTCAATACTTTTACGTTGTTCGAATGTTATTGCAGATTGAAAAAAAAAAAACGTTATTTTTACGAATCGATGGCTATATTGGTAAAAAAAATTACTAATGTTAGTAATGCAATTTGTTGACGCAACAAATCCGTGTCTATTCGGCGCTGAAACTCTGTGTCGGATGAACGCTCGAATTTAAATCTCAGTGACTTCAATGCCTCGACCGATGAGTCACGCAAATGCCCGAGAATGATTTTACTCGCTTCTATGACATTATAAATGGACGATGTTTTTTTTTTTTTTATCGATGTTTCAATCGAAATTTGATCACTCCGTGTTATTACCTAAAGTGTCGTATCGATTCGCTAAAGCATATAACGAATTCAAAGTCCACATATTCGTTTGGATCATCATAATCAAAAACTTATCAGCGCGATTGTTCTAATTTTTGTATTTTTTCTTTACTGAACTATTAATTTCCATTACGATTTTTTTTTATTTCGTCCGTTACACACGTAATATAAATTTTCAAAATTTTCGGGTTCAGCTCGTAGCGATCGGTGAACGAGGAAAAAAAAAAAATGGAATTATTTTATCTCCCGGGATCGAACGACGACATGAGGTAAGCGCGTTTGTCAGGTGGCTCGCGTAATAATTTGACAAAAGTTACTTTCACTCTCAATACTATACGTTCACGTATACACGCTGAAGCGAGATCAGGTACTGTGTACTGTCTATGTATGATACAGATGCATATACCTTGCGACAGGTGGAAAAATTTCCCGGCCTTATCTGCAGGTTACATACATGCATATAAACATTGGAATTTTTTTATTTTTCAATTAAATAATTAAATCAATCACTCCATGAAAAGAAAATGATAATTTATAAAATCAATGGAAATCTATCGACCAAGCTGCATAGATTTATCGTAAGGTAACATTTTTGTTTCTTACGTATCGTTATATTAAAATGAATATTGGTAACGCTCCTTTCAACTGAGAAGTACACACACGAGAGTATAATAAGCCGCCCTCGTGATTTAATTCGCTAGATAGATAGCCCTTGCTTGGATTATTTTACATACGAAAAATTTCACCTTGAACGCACTTATTATAGACAATTTTATATATATATATATATATTTTTTTTTTTCGAGTAAATCGTTTAGCCCAAAAAGGGCAAGACTTATCGCTTTACCTTCATATGCCTGTAAGCCCTTCAGCCTGTAATATTATCCGATGAAATGTTTACTCTAATAAAAAAAAATATATATATACAACAAAATGTGATTTCTGTTGCTCGCGAATTTCAAAATTTTATCAATTTTTCAAGTTTCTCGATAATTACGAAAAATTTACGAATAAATGAGAACAACGCTTCAGTTGAATCAAAAAGTACAAATAACTTTTCATTATTAATCATGTTTGCGATGAATTGGATAAATTAAAGAATAAAATAGCGATCTTTTTGTCATAATTTTTCCTGATTTATATATATTATCCTCGTTCGCCTCTCTCGTCGATATTACGATAATAAATAGTACGAAAATGATTGCGCTTAAATCGCGATTACGTAGATTGCGTATGGGATAAAACATAGAGAGAGAGAGAGAGAGAGAGAGAGGTATTATATTTTTAACGGAGAGAATCTCGCGCGTGGTCCAGCGGCTATAAGCGCGCAAACGTTTCTATATCTTTTTTTTCTCAAGGAGCCACAGCAGCCGATCGCTCCGACTCCCACTACAGTGCGTGCACTATTCCCACATCGCGGGCTGTATATGCCTGTATAATTCCCGGCATCGATGTTGCACAAGCGTCTTTGATTCTCCGCGTCGTGTGCTGGGTGGCTGTCGAGCCAGTTCTCAGTGGCTTCGCGAGCGGGCCACTCTCGTTTCTTTGTTCGCCAAAGATATACGCGATATATTCGCGTATTATTCCCCCGAATCCGATCAAAAGGCACAAACACCATTTTGTTATTAACGAAAAAAAAAAAAAAACCCACAGGCTTGGCAATTATAATTCATCTCGATCGATGAAAACGCTCTGCTGCCCAGAGTCGAAGACGATAGATCGTTTCTTATTTTTGTCAAACTCGCGAAGGAGATCGCGAACGCGCGTCTCCGTTGCCGATTTTAAATATTTCGGCAAAATCCGCGCACACGTGCTCCGATAATTCCATATAGTGCATTTCCCGTACTCACAGTGCGTGCCGATAGTGATAAATTTGTTTTTTTTTTGTTTTGTTTCAAATTAAAAAGGTTTGTGCCGAACGAAGTTTTACGTCAATCATTATCGTTGGTTTGATGTGTGTTTGGATGCAAAAAAAATCAGTGTGACACGTGAAATTTATTATAATTATTGATAATTAATCGATGAATAATGTGAATCGGTGATACCGATCAGGCGATATCGTGGTTCATCAAAAAATATTTACAAAAGGACTGTCGAATTGGAACAATCATTAATTCCACCGATTGGGCAGTGATTGAGTTGAATCGGGTCCGATCTTTTGTCAATTGCAGGACGAAAATTGGATTAATATTTTTTTTTGCTAATAAACGTTATTACAATTGAACATCACACAATTTTTACCCGAATAAAATCAATTTTGTTTGTTTCAAATTAATGTAAAAATCCATTATTCACGGTTTGAAATATTTTTATTAGAGGGGTAAATAAATCTTGAGAGAGAAGTTTAACGAAATTTTACGAATATCGCAGTCGTGGTTTCTTTTTTTTTTTTTTTTTTTTGAACAATGATCGAGACGATGAGCGAGAGCGTGTGAATTTCTCATGCATGGATATTTCGACACTCGCGGACTCATCGAGCCGGCGCTCATTACTTCATCGAATATCGGACATCTTTCGCTATAAGCAGTATAATCAAAAGATTTCTCGTAGGAAAAAAAAAAAAAAAACCACTGAAATTTTGTTTCGACGAGACTCGCATTAGTCGCTTTACTCCTATGCGTGTATAATTATAGTTTTCTCAGCGTCCGAGATATCGGACGAATCGGCATATCGGGGTTTTACGTCTTCGTATATAATATCGAAATCGATGTTTTTTTTTTTTTAATCTTTCAAATTTCATTTCATGACTCAGAAATTTCTCAGCGATCTGTCAATAATTTCCAAATGAAAATAATATCAGGAAACATTCGTGAAATTTTTTGTATTTCCTTTCCGAACTTTTATTATCATTTCTCATCGATGACAAAATTATTGTCAACCTTTGGTACTATACGTAATGTTTTAATTAATTCCTATACAAATCACGATCCCGCGATACTTTGTTTCATATATTAATCACCTTTTCAATCGATCTTTGAACCATCGATCGATGATTTTCGATCTTTTTCCTCGTTCATCGCGCGTATAAGTTTTTTGTTTCCTCGTCGCGTTTTTCATCAAAGACCGCTCGATCAGTCTGTCGATGTTTTTTTTTTTTTTTTATCTTAAGGATAATCCCAATGAGCCACCAAACTGGTTTACACGCTGGTTGCGCCATATTTCGGCTGCCATATACGATTTCTCGCGCCCCAGACTTTTGACGATCGGTATTTTATTTTTTTTTTTTTTTTTGTTTTATTTTTATTCATTCGCGCGCACGACTTCTCGTGCTTCGGTAGCGCGAGTAGCGTGGAATTTCATAGCATGCTGCTGTATGCCCGAGCACCACGATTCACCAATGCATGCAGCACAAAAACCCAGCCAGCAAAACAAAATTTTACCGCGAATATCGCGGTTTGTTCGTTGCACGAATGGTGTACACAATTAAAAAAAGGTCAAACAAACGAGAGCTCAAAATTACTTTGTTGCAGAATATTTTTCAAGCAAACGCCATCTTGTATATTGACTTTTATTTATTTATTTTTCAATCGTTTAGCTAACGAAATTTTCGGTACTGTGCGCGTTTATCGCGCGCGCTCCGCATTGCACCATTAAAAATTTTTAAATGCTTTTGTTTTTTTTATTTTTTTTACGTACGATCGAATTTCCTTGATACTCGAGCGCAGCAAGACGTGTGATATGTTATGGGTGAAAAATTTTGTAACGCGTCTGTTTATGCCTGTTGAATTATTTTTCACGATCTTTGCGAACCTTTTCCAGTCAAGTGGATCGTGAGAAATTTCTCAAAATGGGTCTACACCATTGAAAAAATTGTAACGATATATTAAAAAATTATTTATTTCAAGGGGGGAAAAAAAAAATATGAATAATTACGAACAATGATTGGCAGGACTAAGTCAAGATTATTTAGTAAATTTTGTCAATTTTAATTTTATTTTGATCGAAAAACGTTATAATTTTTTTAACGTTTCTCGATATTTTGAGCCCAATGATTCAAGGAATTCGAGCTCATCACAATATAACGTTATT